>PHNY01218629.1:715-18406 GCA_003724115.2 Anethum foeniculum
CTGACCATTGTAACCATCTGTCTGCGGAAAATTTTCGCGGATAGCTTAACACCGGATATTGATGTGAATCCAGGGGGCCACGTCACTCTATCAGCGTTTCATTTTTTGATTCTAGGGTTTTTGCTATTCGCGGAAATTTTCCGCTGACAGATGGTTGCACAACCATCGATGGATGTGGACCAGCGCCCTTTACTAATAACATAAAGCTCCCGAAAGGGTACCATAAAGAAGTCAATGCAATGATTGTGCAGTATATGGGTCGCAAAAAAAATTTCAAGGACTACCAATTCATATAAATCAGAAGGAAATCAACAGAATAGTAAACAAATTTACTGGTCAAAAACCTTTTAACGAGAATTCCTCCTCTAAGTATGCAATGAATCGAATCAAGGCTATATCAATTCCACTGCACTGGAACTCAAGATCAAGAAGTGCTTTGGTTGCTTCAATTCGAACTTCCCATATAGCGCCAGGTGCGCGAAACGGTTTAATCAGCTCGAGAACACGATCCTTCAACAAATAATCAATATATAACATACAGTCTATATCCAGGAACAATTGTTCATCCAAAAGTAAGAACTTACAAAAGGGATGAAGCCATTAAGCTTTAGTGCAATTTGAGTCAAAGTTCGTATGCAACTTATTGTCAGAACACCATTGTAGCTCGGCATTAGCCTAGTAAGTAACAATAGTACAATACAATAGTATAAGATACGAAGAGATGGTAAAACACGTATATAATTTACTAGACAGCGGATGCACCTGTCAAATTGCAAAAGCCTATCGACACGTTTGAGGAGAGATGATAAAAATATAATATTCTGTGACAATATCACAAAAGCCAAAAAGTTAGGTGCATCTTTAAAAGTGTCAGCATCACTTTTTTTTTTCGTGTCAAAATATATCCATTGAAAGTTCGAAACAATCCAGAAATTTAAGGTAGTCATTAAGAATTATGTGTTTTTTGTACACAGAGTTGTAAAATAATTATTTGTAACACACCTCATTCAAAAACAATTGGCTTTTGAGATGCATGGAAGCAATAGTCATAGTAAATTCAACAAAATCATTAATAATATAAGCAACAGATTTTCTGAAACACGCGAACCTGTTGACCAAATTCTAGCTCGCCAATAGACTGGACTAATGAAGCCAGCCAGAAGACATCAGAAAACGGGTTCCCATTGTTATCATTGTACTACATTACAAATTGAGTAGAAATGACAAAATAATTAGTGCAGAAAACAGCAAAAATAAGATAGAAACTACAGAATCATAAATAGAATCAATTGGGAAAAAAAACAAAAGAAGAAAACCCACTATCCAATTAGTAAACAAATACCACAATACAGTCAACAAGTGATCCCACACAGGCATTACCGGGGAGTAGAACTGGGAAGAATAATAATGATATATGCTTTGAAAGATTGGGAAATGGATGAAATGAATTAGTATATTGCTACAGAATACACACTTATTAAAAGACCACAAACGAAGTGGTGCAACCAAAGGAAACAGTAGAAAGTGTAATGATTACAAATGGATAAGAGATTAGCATTTAAGTTTTCTATCTTAGGGAATATAATGCAAATTAAGGACCAACTGGAACTATGTCAAAGGCTGCTTGTGTAGATATTCCAGCAGGCTTTAGAATCACAGGTGCAACAGACTTTACAGTTCGTGGGCTACTGCAGTTATGCTTTACCTTGGCAAATACTAAGTGGCTGGGGTTTACGGATGCTTTTCACAACTATGTTGTTGAACAAGCAATTAGGGTTTTACTTTTAGGATATGCCTTTATTAGCCCATTTGGATGTGTTAAAAGTTTAGGGACCGGGAGAACATGCGTCTGGAAAACAAATGGAGATATCTAGGATAAAACCTATTTTCTTATATATATCAACAGAACTCGATAAAGGAGCAACTGTTCATTATAATATTGAAGTCCCACACATAAATAAAAATCGAATCTCCCTATGCAACTCCAAAATTATGCTTTGTCATGAGTACATATTGCCTTGGTTGAGCACTAGCCTGTGTAGCAACATGTCACCTTAATTTCATTATTCAGATTTTTCTACTTGTTCTATTCACAACCCACCTAATGCTGGCTGACAAAAACAATATTACGAACTTATATGCAGTGATTAAAATACGTAACAAACTTACCTTCAGAAGTTGCAAAATAAACTCTACAGCTTCCCGAGGGCTTTTATTATCTGAAGAACGGACCATAGCTATGGCATGTGGGATCGCCTGGGGATAAGGAAAGAATGGTAATGACATACAAAATTATAACTTAAATGAATATAACCTATAGACGTTAATTTTCTTCCTACAGAACCGTTAATAAAAGGAAACTATAGCTTTGCACTTTACAGAAATCAAGCTGTATTATGTAGCTACCAATCATTATTTTAATGCATCTTAGAGGTCGTTTAATACAGACTGATATAGGGTTAAAATCAGGAAGCGTATTCAGGTGGTATGGGCTTGAAACATCATTTCTGACGTGTTGGGTTAAAAAATGGAATAAATTTGTTTAGTTTGGAATATATTGTACCCCTCCTTCCCACTCAAATTGGTTTATCTATCTTGACTTCTGAAAGTAAACATTTTCAAAGTTTGACTACAAACTAAAAATTATTGGTTCATAATTTTACAAATTCAAAAATTATACGTAACAAAAGATCAAATATATTTTATTATGATTTTTTTTTTTTGTAATATATATGCATTTCAACAATCTTTAACTATCAGTCAAAGTTTGCTCAATTTGCTTTGCTTTGAAAAGTCAAAATAAACCAGTTTGAGCGCTGCCTCTTCCAGTAGTCTTTAACTAAATCAATTTTGTATATGACATATGTTTTACACGCTTTTTTTTTATCGTTAGTAATGTTTGTAATTGTTTAAAACCCTATTCTATTTTAATTTCATATTAATATAAACATAAAACTCATTTTGTCTCGGTAAACGCGTACGTACATTATAAATTACAAAATTAAATTTTATACACTTTATGAACAAAATATTTTATATAAAAGAATGTGGTTGAGAAATTATTGAAGGAACTAACTATAGTAAAACCTCTGTAAATTAATACTCGTTAAATTAATAACCTCTCTAAAATAATATTTTTCTCCGGTCCCAACTTGGGCGAGTTCAAAAAATGACCAATTTCGATAAAATAATAAGATAATAATTTTTTGAAAATTTCTGTATAAAAACATAGACCCAATAATATCATAAATTAATAATTCATAATAATTATAAAAATATATTTATTACAATTATATTAAATAAATTTATTTTTTATTTACTTTTATTTAAAACTTAAATTTACTTGAAACTTAATCCTAACTTTCTTATTTCATTCAAAAATTTAAGTGTTGTTTTCGAACTACTTCAAAAAGTCACTAAGTAATTCAAAAATTTAAGTGTTAGCTTTCGAATTATTTCAAAAGTCACTAAGTATCCTTGATGCGCTTAGTGATTTTTCACGTGTAAGATGTCGTATCGTCTTTAACACCGTTTTAGTGTTATTTTTAAGAATCAAATCAACACATGTACACTAAATATTGTTGATTTACATTAAATTATTAACTAATACATATAAAATTGGATATAATACATAATTAGAAGAGTTTGTTCTATTATTATTTATATAATTAAAATTTAATTTTATTCAATACCCAAAACTCTCTATAAATTAATAAATATTAATTTATCGATTAATTAATACCTCTCTAAATTAATAGAATTCTCCGGTCCCAACTATATTAATTAATAGAGGTTTTACTGTATTAATATGATATTTTCTCCCAAAATTATTAAATACAATCACTAAGTATTTAACTATAGTAAGTTTTACTTATTTAAGATTTATCAACATCATTAAAGTTTTACTTATTTGCAATGTATAATAGTAACCACATTAGTAAAAAGAACAATAATAAGATTTATATATAAATATATGATCCTGATTAAATAGAAAATAACTTATAATAGAAACTAGAAATTAAAATAATTTTTTTTAATCATGTCGAAATATAGCACATATAGTATGCAAATTGGTCGTTAGAAGATGGAAAAAAATACAGTGAAGTGGGAAAAATCAAATTATAATTGTTGGGGATTATGTGGGATTCTGTGTGAGATGGTGTATTTTAATTCTAAGTGGTGCCTATAGGGGGCCATTAGGTTAGATGGATCTAAGGACTTAGATTAGTTTCTAGTTTTCATTTTAAGGGTTGTTTCTATTTGATCACTAGCATATATATATATGAGTGAGATCAAATACAACATTTTTTAAGTTGCAAACCTACACACTTTTGTGGACCATTGGATTAAAATGAATGAGTAGTGGAGATTAATTTGATGAGGCTACACATAGTCAAAAAAGGCGGTGGCATTTTTGTAAATAAGTTAAAATGTTTGTCCTTTTTTAAATAATTTTAGATCTAACTCTCGATGGTTGCTTTTTTTCATCTGCTTCTTTCTACAATAGATACACATCCTTTGTTCATCTTCTCTTCTTTTCTATAACAAACCTATACATATACGAGATTTGTAGAGATGATTTTTGACGAGAAGAACAACGTTGGAAGCACTTCTTCACGTACAAATTTATCACGAAAAACAGCGATAGACTCATTTGTGTATTTACAAATTGAAACACCCGAGATTCTTTCATATGATTTTGATATAACGATAAATTTCATCGAATCTTTTATTGTTACGGGTTGTAATTTGTTGTGGGTTTATTCAAAGAATAGAGATTTGAAGAGTTGATGATATGGTTCAAATATGTATATTTAGTAGATATTTTTTTAACTTGGAAAATGTGTAGTGAATGTGTTTGATAAAACGTGTCATATATGATTAATTAGATTAACATGGTATATAATTATGATTCAACATGACAATGTATTGAATCTAAGTTAGACATGTGTTGAAACTTTTATTGTTATGAGTTGTAACTTGTTGATAGAATTATTCAAAAAATAAAGATTTGAAGAGTTGATGATATGATTCAAATTTATATTTTTAGTAGATATTTTCTAGACTTGAAAAATGTGTAGTGAAATTGTTTGATAAAATGTGTGAGGATGATTAATTAGATTTCTATTTTTTGAAAAATTCAACATGACGCATAATTATGATTTAACATGAAAATGTACTGAATTTAAGTTAGACATGTGTTGAACCTTACAAGTTATATATATTTATCAAGTAATTATCATATTATTTTTGTTAAGTAACTATAATCAGCTGTTTAATTATTGTTTAATTATTGGGACACCTAAATGTACTTTGACGAAGAATCAGATTTATATATTACCGATATTAGGGCTTTTGGGTGGTGGTTTCTGGAAATATGGAAGGAATGTGGTTGGATCTTAAGGTTGTGATAGTAATTGATGCAGGACAAGGGTGGGAAAGGGGCTTAACAAGGGATAAATACCCAACTCTGCATAGAATGGGCTGACATATGACAGATCTGCGAATTGATTGTAAAATAATTACAATTCACAAAATTTAACTCTTAGATAATTACAACTGTATATAAATATGGATATCCAAATACTTGGAGAACAAATACGATCCTATAAGAGAGGAATCTACTCCTATTTGATATCTATATCTAAATACTGATCTATTACCATGATTGATAAAGGATATTATTATCTAATCCTAGCATATTTTTTTTAATTAACTAATTACAACTAAGTGTCTACTTATTGTGTTTAAGGACTTATGAATTGCTTATACAGTAATGATTTATTAGTTTTCTATTAACTACATGAGTAATGTTTTAAATTTATTCAACATAATTTATTTTATTGCTAGTTGACAATTAAGTAGTAAATATTATAATATATATAAATTTATGTCTAACATTTTATTTCTAACTTCACGGGTGCCATAAGGATGCCATGACGCCATCTTTGTTGTGAAGGTCCTCAGGAAACATGACTCACCACAGCGTGACAAGCATGATTATCTAGTTTTTTTACTCTACAAGATACCGTTAGCATGATATTTCTTACGTTACTTTTATTATTATTTATAACCTTCAAATACTCGGTACATTTTGCAATTACGAAAGTTCTTTTTTTGTTTTCTAATTAGAATGTGGCATTACCATTCTTTTTGTTTACGGAGAGTTAGAATCCGGCCGAAGTGCCTCAGAGCATGTGCATATTTATAGATTGTTGGGTTGTTCCACATTATCATAAGTGTGAAGAAAGCATCACATTACAAGCTACCTTTTGTGGCAAAAACAAAGGCCCAGATAGAAGCTAACAAGTAGTATTGCGCCAATCTGTGGAGCCCAATATGAATCCCATATCCCAACACAAGCGGAGTTTGGTTTCATATCGAGAAACACAGACCATTAAAAGCTCTGTAACAATCTCTCGTACTACTTAGCTACTCAAGATAGTCACAATGTAATGCAATAACAAAGTCCTGTCCATTACCTTAAGTACAAAGTATTCGGGAAAGTCACGAAAGTCATTAGCCCTGAAAAACAAGTATTAATGTATAATATTAAAGGAAGAATGAAAGGAGGACTCCAAATGATGCAACATAGGTCACAATAATGAAGCCTACTTTGGGAGTCCAATGTTAGCATCATATCTCCGGCTTTTGTAAAATTTTAGGAGATACTGCAAACCAGCCCAATCGGTTTCCTACACAAAAATAACAGAGCTTAGCGCTCTCAACATCATGACTATGCCAACATTGTTCAGCAGCTAAAAGCAAATAACAAAAGAAATTCAAGTTGTATAGCATAACTAGGGTCAGAGCACAATTCGCCTCACATCGATGTATGGCAAATTTATTGCCTTCAAAACTGTTTTTCAGAAAAAAGACAAGAATTTTTTTACACAAACAGAAACAGAAAAATAGACAACACCAGAAGGTAGTATTGACAACAACAGAAGGTAGTATTGCATGCATCGATTTAATAAATAACATGTCCCCTGTACGAGATTACCTGAATACTTCACATAAATTTAATACAAGCACATACTGCCAATTTCTGTTTTCCGCCATTCAAAACTCAAAACGTGACTGATTAAAAAGGAAACCTTCGTATCTTCCCTCTAGTATTTTGTGGTCCCCGTTCCAACATTAATTGTCATCCATTCAAATTTTCTTGCCTACACAGGTTTATTGTCTTAAGCTCTAGAATTTAAAAACGTTATCGGATTTTATGCATTTTGTTCCGGGTCCAATATTTAAAACTTGTAAAGTAATGGACGCATTTCTTCATACAAGCCATGACGCATCTTTTCCAGATATATGAGGACGAAGAATACAGTGTACAAGAACTGTATAATACTTATATTTTCTACTCCCTCTGACACAACCATTTTTTTACACTTTCCTTTTTTGGATGTCCCTCTCAGTTCTTTACATTTCAAAGTTTCCAAAAGTAGCAAAGTTTTACAATATAAAAATTAACTACATCCACTACTTTCCTCCACTACACTCACTTTATACATAAAATATAGATCGGTCCCACTACTTTACTCACTTTTCTTAGTTTTCACCATTACTTTATATTTTTCCTTAACCTCCGTACCCAACTCAAATGTAAACAAATGGGTGGGATGGAGGGAGTAACATAAATTATCATCAAGTTTTTCTATGACGCATTACATAGAGAACAAAAGGTAAACTTGAAAGTTGAAAGTACCTCAGATGCAGTATTAGCTAATGCAAATGCCACCTCAACCCGAATTCTCCAGAAGGCCTTCAGATTGCAAAGAAGAGGTATTATGAGAGTTACAACCCATTATGTAACTAAATCCAAACAATATTTTTAATATTTAAGTTGGCAATAAATGCCTTTGTATGCTATATGTGCAGAGGAAAACAAGCACTTGCACAAACACGCAGAAATATGCTCTTTTTTCCCTTAAAGAAAGGAATACAATTACATAATATACCCACCTTTGAATCAATAAGGATACTGTTAAGTGCATTCACTACGGAGAATGAAAGTTGTGGCAGCATTTCCAGTGTTGCTATCGCTTGTGCCTGAGCAACAACATCTTTATCCTTCTCTAATTGATTTATCTGATGAATCACCGACAAGTTATCAAGCTTTAGGTGTCACGGCATAGATAGTATTAGAATAACACAGCATCTCATATGTTGGATCTGGTAAAAACATTTGCACTATCATAATCTATCCTTATCCATTTAATGAGTATAGGAACCTGCTTGGCATGGAACTAAACAAATTCACTGTATAATACTCTAGGTCACTTGTTTAGCAGTATCACCATTCACATCACACCGCTAGTTTCAGAATTTAGATACATACATGATACTCGAAATTCAAGCCATATAAAACCAGAGACTAGATCGTACCCACATCTGTACAGGCTGGTTAAAATGAATTTCAGCTAGATACTCCATTTCCGGATCAGCCCTGATCCACAACAGTGGAGATTCATTGCTGCAATAGATATTACTGTAGGCATTAGTAAATTCTAGGGTCAGCACTTTTACAGGAGACTTAGCATAGATCTTTGAATTTGTCAACTACATCAACTATCAACTAAAAGATAAATCTACACTAAAACAATAGATAGCATACTTGGAACGCATATCTACACCAGGTGGAGCTTCATTATTATCATCAGAACCATCTGGCTTTGCACCCTTTTTAGGTCTCTGAAAACGTTTTGCAGCAAGCTTTGAATGGCACTGTATTTCAAGCAGTTGCCCTGTTTCCCCAGCCATTGGTAGTATTGGATGGTCATACATGCCATCAAGTTCATGAACCCTAATGCTCATCATTCCTGGCCATCCACCTTCTCGGTTTTCAGATTCGGCTTTACCGTAGGTTGGTGCAGTACTTGTATCAGGCATAGCCGTGAATCCACGCAGTACTGCCAACTCAATAATATTTTTCCGCTTGCTATAGGAGAATCCCATCCTAGGCAAAACCAACAGTAAACATGAAAGTCATAAAGTCATATTAGATATAATGATAAGTTCATTGCGGAAGAGGACCATATCAAGTACATAACATCATACTTCAGCATAGGACAGCCATAAGATTCAATCCACCGAGGAAAAAATTCTTTAAGAAATGGGCGCTCAAGATTCCCAATCTTATTAGCAAATTGCCGAAACTGTCTCACACAAAACCAAAGGGGTTTGTTAATATTTTATATATACTGAAATCTATATAATACAATAACTAATAGGTAAAGCGAAATTATGAAAGTATATGTAGAAGGCTCCGAATCCCCAATATCTTACAAAAATAGGGCTGTAAATGAGTCGATACGCAAAAAGTTCGGATTGAGTTCGGTTCGATTTATAAACGAGTTGAACATGAACAAAATAGTTCGGCTTTAAAGTTCCATTACATTGTTCGTGAATATGTTCGTTAATAAAGTTCATGAACACGCTCGTTGATATAACTCATGAACAAGTATATGACTACTACTTATATACTCATAAACTTATTTTATGAACATACGCTAATGGCAAAATAATTAGTGAATGATTGTGTAAATATTTATATAGAATTAACTTACCTGTTTATTTAATCCTTTTATTGTTCTTTTTTAAATTTATAAAAAATTCTATTTTATAGGATTTAATTTGTAATACATGCTAAATAGTAAATATACAATTATTTTATTTAATTTATGTTCATGTATCCAATTAGTATATCATTATTTAAATAGAAAAATGCAATTTATTCAAAATCAAATGCTAAACCCTCAAATTTATTTATTTGGTTTATAAGTTTTTTTAATTTTTTACTTAAAAAAACAAGTAAAACTTATGAAATATTGTGAATCATGAGGAGTTGGAGTTCGTGAACAATGTTGACATGATTTACATCCAATTTGGCATCATTTTAGCACCCTTTGATACTACTTTCATCCGAGTTTAACGAATAACTTTTTTCTTAATGAGACGATACACTAACAAAATTTTTGACTCAGATAAGAGTTCGAGCTCGAGTTTGATAAATTTTTAACGAGTTGAAACATGAAAACTTAAGAGTTCAGCTTAATTCTGCTCATTTACAGCCCTATATATAACCTATGTGGCACTGCTCAAGCTTGTTTAGCCAGCAAGTCGGGCATAGTCCACGGAGTTGTGGCCGAGTGGCTAGTCGACTAATTGTATATCAACATAAATATATATCAACATGTGTATCAAAAAACTAAATTATATAATTGAATAGAACTTGATTGTGATATAAAATAAATGGTGCCAAAAGTTATCAGATACTGATACTTCTAAACATTAAACATATGATAACATACAAAAACACAAATGTAATATTAATATTTTTGAGCTTCTTGTATTAATGAATTGAGTAAATAAGATACTAACATAACATAATTTATATAATTATCCAGTATTATGAAGGTCAAGCGCTCGAACCTCACTGAAGACGTGTGCCAAGTATTTAAATTATGTGATTGATCATGATCATTCTGTACTAATACTATCAACGCAGAACGAGAGAACAAGAGATCTTCTATAGCTTGACGTAGGACAGGGTTAGGAAAGGGTTAAACAAGGGGATAAATAGCCTATCTCCGCAAAGATTCAGCAAAAAACACACCAAAATCCGCTGATTCAATTCATAATTCAACTTAATTCCACAACAAAATATTGAAAGAGATTATATAGAAAAAATACTACTTGGAAGCCAAGTAATTTTCCCGAAAACTAAATACTTATCTATATGTCCTACCTTAATAAATTAAAGGAAACAAATCATTTTTCTTATTTTACTACTATAACTAGATAATATAATTATAACTAAATAATAATATAAAACAACTAACAACTAATATAATTGTTTTATACTCCGCATCATTCTCCTCTCCTTTAAAAAAAACTAGACCGCGAGTTTTATAATAAAGAAGAATATCCATGGTTGTTTCGTCGGTAAGTCGAGTCGACCGGGGTGTCCGACAAGTCGAGTCGTGACTAGTTGAGACTAGTCGACAATGTATAAAATTGTATATATATATATATATATATATATATATATATATATATGTGTGTGTGTGTGTGTGTATTCTAACTTCTAACAAATCATTTTCTCCTTTTTCTTTATATACATAGGAGATCTTAAACCTAAGAAGATAGAGCCACAATAATATAAAACGAGTCATAAGCATGACCATTAGCTTGAGTTTCATCAGCCATCTGCCACAAGAATAGAGTGTATAAATAAGTAAATAACCAAGTGTAAGTGCTTAAATAAGTTAGAACAGTTAAATAAGTGCAAGTTATATAAGTGTTTGTAAGTGTGTGTGTGTATTTATATATATACATGTTTCTGTGTATATAACTGCATATAATACATATTCGTGTGTGTGTGTTTATATATATATGAGGGAGAGGATGAAGAATTTGAGAAGATGCATACCTTAATCTTCAAACTAGAATACAAATGGAGGACGATGGAGGTGGTGGAGTCGGATGGAGTTGATATACGTACGGGTCTTTTGTTTTAAGGATATTAGGTTATCGCTTGATGGGCCTTTTCTGAAACTGGGCTACTAAACTGCATTTTTTCTAATTCATGAACCAGTCGGCTTCTAGTCGATCAGTCGACTCCCAGTCCCCCGAAAGAGCTACAAAAACAGTTTCGAGCTTCCCAGTCGACCCATCCTTGCCGACTCCTCGACTAGTTGATGACTAGTCGCGACTATCCGAGCGAAGTGACAACCATGAGAATATCCATAATCCTCGAACGGGACTCCATACGAGTTGGACATGAATTTGTGGAAGCCATTGAGATATATCATCACGTTTGACTTCATAAAACCATTTTGGAATTACAAAATCGATATGCTCAACTAAATCCACTTTATCTTTAATTTCTTTTCCACAAACAAATATATCGAGCTCCATTAGAGGCTCAATTTCAACATGTGCATCATGACCGATTTGTGGCTCTATGTCAACGTACTCGCCATGCTCCATTCCTGGCTCAGCTTCGACTTTCTTTATGACTTCAATAGGCTCTGATTTTAACTCCGGAATTCTGCTCTGTCGTAAAACCTTAGAAACAATAGCATCACAAGTTTGCTGCTTTTTTTCTAGTCCGGCACTCATGTCCTTCGATAACTTGAACATCTGCTCTAGTAATGATGTTTTTTATTCATATTTTATACACTTTTTGTTTCATTATATTATACCCGAGTAAATTAATATTTTAATTAAATAAATTTTTAGACTAATAGTGAGCATGTATATTACGAGAGGGATATCAGCTTTTAAATTGCTATTCAGTTATATTTATAATTTATAACTTTTGATGGAAAATGTTACGTTCATATGGTAATTGTTCATATTTACGATGATTTTAAAAATATTTTTAAATAACAAAAATTAATTTTAATATTATTAATAATTAAAAATAAAAATTTGTAAACTGCGAATCGTGGATAACTACCTACAATCATAAGTAATATTAATTCTTGTATATCTAGTTGATAATTTTTTTGTCTAACAAAATAATATATAATGTCTTTTTAATTTTGATAAAATAAATGAATGATAATATTAAAATATTAGGAAGATAGTATATTATTTACCTTCAGTTTAATTAAGTGATATATTGACGACTCTAAGTTTGCTTTTTTGTCGACCAAAGGTCGTTTCATTAGCTACATATTTTTTTTTTTTTGTTTTAGTAAACCATAATAAAAAAATGAATTACTAGCTCTTTATCCAAATGTAATTCCTATTCAAGGTAAAGGATCGTTTGTATCGTGTGATTTCAACCCAATTAACGGTAAAGGGGGAGAAAAATCTGAAATATTTTTATTTAAAGTAAACTGCAATCACCCTAACGTAATTCCTATTCAAGCTAAAGGATAGTTTGTGTCGTGTGATTTCAACCCGGTTAACGGTTTATAACGGAGAAAAAACTTGAAACATTTTTATTAAAATCTCATTCTTATTCACGTTAACTGGGTTAAAATTCATAATCTAAACAATCCCTGAACACTTTCACAATAGACAGGTGTCGGGAAAAAAAACGTATATTAACATTTTATTTTATGTTAAATAACTATAATTATTAATTTAAAAAAAAAATATAAGATTGATATTTTAAACCAATTATCTGGAGAACATTTTTTTTGTATAACAAAAAATCCTATACGTTACATAAAAAATATATATCAAAATTTTTGTATTGCCACGTGAAACGCGATTAAGTTAACAATTATATAATATATAATGCACAAATTTCAATTTACGGTATCAACTGTCAAATAATTAATCTCATCCGACAACGTATCAAATACGTAATTTCTAAAATATTTTTTGTGTCACGCGTAGCGCAGCTTTATATTTTTAGTATTAATTTAAAACTATATATTTGTCAAGGTATATATATTTTTCCGTATATATATATATATATGTTAGGTACAGCTTTTTGTTAATTTATACTCTTCAGTATATACATATATTCTTAAATCGTAACTTGAGTTTAAATGAAGTGTGTGTGTGTGTATCAACTGGCCATTAAATTAGCTTGCCTCGAAAATCCAAGTCGCATTGTTCAGTCGATTGCAATTTGGAACTTTCCGAATTAACCGTGGAGGATACGTGGACATGGGTATGAACACTCGGGACACTTATTTTAGGCTAAGAACATATGAAATTTACAAAACATTTCCAAGTCAGGCACTTGGACACTTATCTATGTTCGACATTTCCAGGCTAGTCCAGTTAACAGAGCATATAGGTCTTTTCACTAAGAGTTTCAGTAGTGCAACTAATTACAGTGTGGAATAATGATAATCACCTCCTTTGAACTAAGACTCCTCAAATTATGAGATGCATCTTTAGCCCGAATGACAATTCTCTGCAGTATCTGCATATAAAAGAAATGTCTACTGTTAACAATTTACTAATTTAAGCCATCTTGATAAACATCTTGCATATCTATCATATGTAAGGTAAGACCAAAGTGGAACTGGGTACAGCTAGACCCAGCACTATACTGCAACAAACTCTACAAGGTAGGCAAATTGTTAATTGAGGACCGTAATGGGACTGCTCCAACGCTTGAAATGTTTTTCACTTCTCATGTAAGTGGAAATTTGTGGACTCCATTCCTTCGGTATGGAGGTTCAAAAATGATCATTATTACATAAAATTGTCAAAAAACTTCCCTAAGCATGACTTTAGGCTTTGAGATTGACAAGATTTGGTCAATTAAGTTTAGATTGACAAGATTTCTTATGATACTAAAAGAGAAAAGGCATGGAAGAAGTTCCTGAGTACTCATCTGAACCACCATATTGTGACAGCTAGCTGTCTATAGTGAGCAGATATAAAACCAGCTAAACCAATGTGAGTAGGCTTACAACTCTGATTGCTTGGTTCTATGTTGCAAATTTGCAACATTTCTGGATACACAAATGAGAATAGCATATATATTTGTACTAATGTTATGAAGTAGAATCATCATATTTTTTCTACAGGGCAAAATCTTAAATCACATAATATGGTGTGATATTGCTATCCAGGAAAACAAATTATATGAATCTTGGCAATCCTGTAAGAAGAAGTCTTTTCTGTAATAATAGAATTATAATTGTTTGTATAAACAGCTAAACTAAGAATACAATGTAACAAAGCATGTATGAGAACTATGACTACCACAACTTCAAATATACACATAAGCAAGTGTATCTGTATCACTGTATGTACAGATATATAAATAAACATATTATATCACAATCTTACTTTACGGAAGGACTCTGGTCCCATCTGCTTCTCCAGCATTTGAAGGACTGCCACCTATAAAAAATGTGTGATGATATCACGTCAAAGAATGATTTTACCTAGATCTACCATGAAACTGAAAGTAAAGCACGCATCAACTTACAGACTTCCATGACCTTAATTTCCCAATAAAGCCAATGCATTTGGTTCCATATAAATCCTTGCATGACGAGGAACAGCTTAAAGCAGTTGCGGCACTGTCATCTGATTTGCAGACAGCAGAATTTGCCTGTAACAAATAATTAATTCTTTTTCACTTTGTACAGCTGATAAAAATTAGAAGTTATAGGGGAAGTCATACTATACACTAAATGGTACAAGCACAGTTTCATGGATAGTAAAAGCAGAAGTACTTGTGGGATGTAAATCCCTTGACATATCAACCAAATAATCAATTACATAATACATGTTGGTCACAAATTTAAACTCCATTCTTGACTTTCTATCATATCTTTACACAATATCCGATTCAGACAGTCAACTTCAAGATTAATCACCAATTCACCTTAATTGGTACACAAGTTTTTAATTCATTTATACAAGTATAAGTAATACAATGCAGAAACAAGAAAATCACACCTTGTACCGCCTATAGCGTGCTTCATTATTCCCCAGAAAATGTTTGATAAATGAGTCAGTTAGAAACCAAGCCAGACCATCCAACAACCAGTCTGCATAAAAGTGTTACACATATACATGTAAACAAAAAGTCAATGAAGAAAATTGACCAGCTTGGTAATAGAGTAAGTTACCATATTTATCGGGAAACGGAATAGGAAAAGACACAAATTCAAGGATATCGTCAGATTTCTAAGCCTTTACCCTAACGCTCAAGGCCTTGAGCTAAGCAGCAGAAATTTTCAAGGCACTGAACCAGGTCTCCAAGGTCTTGAAAAGGGTGAATATAATTATTATAATTATTTTAGAACTTTATTATTCAGCTTTTGATTAGCTTTTAAATATCTTGTAAGGCTCTTAAAAGCCCATCTAAGACTATTAGGGTTCGTATGCATATATATGCTGTCAGGTGGCATATTAGGGTTTGTATGGGCATATATATGCCATATTATAATATCTTAGGCGATGATTAGAACTTTCTGACATTAGATATAATATATTGATTTTGAACTAGGGTATTTCCATCTTGGATTCTCTTTGAACGCTTCATGCTATGTGCCAGGTAGCATTGCAGCCTCTTGGTGAACAGTAAGAGCGAAGGTTCTCGTGAACGTGATCTGGGAACTAGAGCCCCAAATCCTGAGGACGAGGTGTTGCAACGATTAACAAGATGAAATAAATTATCATTTGGTAGAACCTGTTAGTAACGATATGAACCGCAACAAAGATGACAGACGGCCAAGAGCCAATACGGCTCATGGGGGCAATGTCAACTGGATGTTCCTGTCCGTAGGCCGATAAAGAAGATTAGGGATATGACGTTGGAAGCAAAATTTTACAACAGGAAAAGGGAAGAAATAGAGTTTAGAACTCTGTTACCTGAACTCTCCCCTCTTGCCCTCATACCGATATCCAGTCGTGCTCTCATACCCGTGTCCACTGGACATGACATGGGTACATACATGGGCTGGGCTCACTGAAAATCGTTATAACCTTATGCAAGTCCTAAGGTCTTGGGCCAATTTCTTATATATTTAGATTTAGAACTTAAAACCATTGTCGGTCTTAGATGTGTATTTAATAGATTTTTTATACTACAGAACGCGATTGGTGTTGTTTACCTACAGAACATAGTTTTTTTGTAGATATAGAATATGTTCTTCAGACCATCGTATTTTTTTAGAAATTAGATATTATGTTTTTGGAAATAAATTATTTTTTGGTGTGACACAACTTTTCTCTCATTCTTATAAAATGTTTAGAAAAAATTATTTTACAAAAAATGTAATTATGAATTCTGCAGAACATATATTGGTTCTAATATTTCAAGTATAACTTGGTTCTAAGTGGAACCTGAACATATATATAGGATATGCTTTATTATATTTGGGAATGACTCATTTTGATTTTTGATATAATATATTGATTTTGATCTAGGGTTTATATCCGAAATTTTCTTTGAATGCTTCTATGTCATTTATAAAGTACTATAATAAATTTGACATTCGCACATATTTTTTGACTACTTGAATAGTCGGAATGCATTTCTTACAGGAAAAGTCTCAAGTATTTACATATTTGCTTATACTGTCAAATAATGTCCTGGATTTTATAATGACTTAATTGCACTTTGGGTACCTAAACTATAATTTATTTGCACGGGTTTGTCTAAATTATTATGGTAGCCAGATGTATGGCTAAATTATTATTTTTTTATAACAAAGGGGCTCCGAGTCCATTCCGTCAGACTGTGGTTAACGGCGTTAAATATCCATGGGTCTCCAAGAAACCGCCGGACCTTTTGCAGATTCCGGCGAGCTCGGATTATTTTCCGGCAACGAACTCGACATCGTCCAAAACGCCACCAAAATCGACTTCTCATATCTCAAATTAGACCTTACAAGACTCATAAACTACCTTAAACGACTGAAACCAATTAAAACGGCCGGAAAACGAAGAACAAGGGTGACGGTACGATTTTCCGATGAACACAAATACATAATCGAAAAATTAAAATAAAAATACTAGAAGACTCTACAAGAGTAGATCTATGCATATACGATATCAACTCTCATGAACAATTAACGAATTAAAGAACCCCAAATTCAATATGAACCCTAAAATCGAAATTTGAATTCGATACCTTGTTCACTGATTTTGATGGTGTAATCTGATAGAGCTTCTCACAAGCTTCGATTTGATTACAAATATGATATGCTTTGCTTTACAGAACAAGCCAAGATCATGCCTTGATCTCAA
>PHNY01218657.1:0-14044 GCA_003724115.2 Anethum foeniculum
GGATTACATGACTGGATACTTATTTCAATTTCATCTCTGGGACTATAACTGGTTATGGTGTGTGTGTATTATTGAGGGGTCACAGTATGCAGTATTTATTTATGATTCAAGATTAAGTATTAATAATGAAATTAAAGACCGTAACGACCCGGATCCCCGATCCCGGATCTGGGGGTGTTACAAATAGTTTTGTGGGTCAGGCCGAAGTAGAATGAAAAAGGATGTTAATTATTGGGCTAGTAAGAGGTCTTTTTTTGGGCTACTAGGTGCTATTTTTCTGGGCCTCAATTATATATTGCAAGAATCTAGTAACCTTTAGTATATACTCTGGATTATTTTACATATGATATATATAGCACTCCCATTTATATAAATAATTTAGTTATAAATTAAAAATTTTGATCAACCAATCGAGCTTTCAGTCAAAAAACTAAGAAAAAGAGGAAAACAAAATTAATTAATAGTAGCTTTATATCGATGCATAGGTTCTTTTTTTAAATGGTATTATATAATTTTTTATGTAAAACTGATCAGTAAGTATTGTAATTATATAAATATTTATCCAATATAAACAATATGTATATTATAATTTTTAGAATTCTACTATAAAATATTTTGTTTAGCTATTATAGTTTAGTATAGATATGGTAACGTAATTTTTTATTCTTTAGATCCGTAAACATGCAAGAAGGGAAATACTGGATACTTCAGTTTGTTTTATCTTATTTTTAAAGTTTTACATGTATTTCAATTCATTGGGTAATGGAAGGAATCACAATCAAGACCTGGCTTCGAACCTGAGTTCTCCAATAATGAGTTTTTTTTAATGTGTTTTTAGTAGGATCATATAGTGCATGTTAATATTCCTCGTCACTCGAAGCCTATTTTTATAATATGTATTATGGTGTCCAAATTAGTTATGGAGAATTTTGGGGGTATAAGAGAATTGAACTCTGGCGTGAGCTTTCTCTTTTGGGCTGCGAGCAAGACTTAACGATATTGATCGCTTTAAACCGAGCCTGCACAGATTTATTTTCTCGGCACACCCTGAAAGAAGTACTAATGAAGTTACCTAGATACTTATTAATTAGCAATTTTCCCACCCGAAAATGTAGGATAACTCCCAACAATATCCACTTTTACATATCAGGCTCGATAGGTATCGAACTCCTTCCATACTCAGTGGTCTGGCCCCCGGTTGACCCATACTAGAAGTTCACCTAGCTGCCTAAGTCCCCCTAGGCCTCTTGCCTCCCCCTTAAGCCTCTTCCTTGGCCCATTTCGAGAGCCCATCCGAGATTATTATGGACCGTTATAACCATAAGTTTGATGTTATTGATTGCGGCACCAGCAAGCTTTAACTTCACAATAGTATAAAATTATCCTTTTTAGACCGAGCCCGACGAATTTGTTTTTTTGGACATCCCAAAGGCCACATCGTAAGTGAAGCTAACTAGCTGCTTATAAATAAGCAATCTGCCCCCCAAAAATGATGTAGATACTATATTAAGTTAACAATTTTTATAAACAAAATTAAGGTGTTAGTAGAAGAACTTATCAAGATGTTATAAAATCTCTAAACACTTGTGTATATTTGCATGTCAAAATGCATACATGATCTACTTTGTACTTGATTTATATGCATACAAGTAAAGGGCTTGATGTATTTATATTTGGTTTAAATGATTAAAACATAACCGAATTAAAGCCAACTTTTAACTCGGTCATTAGACTAAAAATTCTTACAAAGATAATTAAATTAATATTAATTTACATATGGATCACTAATATAATTAAATTTGCATGTTCCTTAACTTTAATTCGTTAAATATATCATATTAGCCTAGCTCTACTTCCATCATTACACACGAGAATAGAAAGAAGGGAAAAAAAAAGTAATCTCAGCAAATCCCGTTGAAGGGCATGATGAATGAAAGACAAATTTTTTTTTTACAAATCAATCAAAAACTGAACTTGAGGACAATCAAATGGAAGGCTAATTATATAATCAAAACAAATAGAGAAATTGTCTTAACTGATTCTAGGAAAAAAACAATAATCACGAGTAAATTCTAAAATCCATATTTCCCACGAAAACGACATAACCAATTTGAAGAATAAGACGAGAAAAAATATTGTAAATACATGTTTTAGACCCAACATGTGATACCCATCACATTTAATTCTCTATTAACCTATCTTGCATTGAATCAACCTAGCTCTAGATACCGTAATAAAGTAGAGAGAGAAGTGAAAAAAGTTGGATTTAATTATATTGAACTTGTTATCAGTTACAATATAAAGGAGGCTTACATAGCTAAGAGCTATATAACAAAAAGAAACTATCAAAACAAAGAGAGCATATACATAATAACTGAACTATTTATGGTGTTATACTAATATGCCAATATTATATATGTTAACAATCTCATTGCTTTTTTAGTAGTTGTTTAAAATTGTTTGATTGTTGTTCTTAGGCTTTGATTGTAGAATCGTAGACTCTAAACACTACAACGAAACACGGTACAATCGACTGCCCAAAATGGTCCGTTTACGAGGTAGATTATGCTTATATATTAAATTTCTCGTAAATAAATTAATAATTTATGAGTGGCCTAGAGTCACCCTCAGCATGAAATGAAATGATGAGTGGTAGTGTTGGGTTTTTAATGAAAATAAAAATAAACATGTTAGGAACAAAGTGTTTACTATCTCAATCATATAAAAGAGTGAATACAAGATATTGTTTTTTAGGCTAAAACACTGAGATAACCACTTCTAAAGATATTCACATGATAACTTTTAATAACTATCTCTATCACTTATTGATCCTAAAATTTGAAACTAATTATACTTATCTTAACAACTAATAACTAATAATTAAATTAGAATTTAAAATAAATAAAACAACTTTGAATTATTATTCTAACACTCCCTCTTAATTTCTAAAATCGGTTGATCCTTTGATGTACTTCTCATCACTGTCATTTTTGTTGGAGCACTTCTCTTCATGATTCTTTCTAGGTGTACTTCTCACCAATTTTATGTTTTAATGCATTTCTCATCAACTCCATGTTGATGCACTTCTCACCATCGCTTCTCACCAGCTCACATTGAAGCATATCTCTTCAAAATTAGAAAAATTCTTCTTCATCAATAATTTGTGTATTATTGACACTTTCTTCAGTTTTGTTTTTATAATAATTTTGCACATGTCCAAACCTCTTGCATTTAAAGCATTGAGGCTTTCCCTTGTGCCAATAATATTTTTCTTCATGACCATTCTTCTTACAAGAAAACCTGATTTTCTCTTTTAACTTTTTTGTGATTAAAATGGTTCTTCAACAGAATTTTTAGCTCATTTCTCATTGCACACCTTTGTTCTTGGGCTTGTAAAAGGTTAATTAGCTTAGATAAAGCTAATTAAGTTATATCTTTTGAATCTTCAATATATGAAAGTTTTTCTTCGAATCTTTCGGGTAAACTCACAAATATCTTTCCTATAACTTCGTTATCAGGTAAATCTTCTCCCATCAGCCGCATTTTGTTCACCAGAGCCATTAACTTATATAATAATTTTGTATGGTGTCTTTTTCCTTCATTGATAGAGCTAATCCCTTTTTGGATTCAAGACTTACATCCTCTTTGTTCTCGCATTACCTTGAAGCCCTTTGAGCCTTGCTTAATTCATCCTCATGAGTTCTAATTTGATTTAGCATAGGATTGTTTGCAAGAGGTTTTATCTCCCTCCCAGTTTTAATCTATTTCCATAAACCCAAACCTCTCAGATGAGCTTTCAACTTGACAGCCCATACTTGATAATTTTTGTTGGACTTATTATGTTAATAATAAACTTATTAAGTTTTATTTAATTAAGTTTTATTTTGTTTAGCAACTGTGTGTGGCTGTTTGAATTAGTCTAGGAGTCAATAGAGATTATGTAGGATTGAGTGAAAATAAAGGACGTAGTGGAGTTAGCCTAGGAGAGTTGAGCTTTGTTATTTCCTATTTTTCAGCTAATTTAGAAGTAGAAGTTCCTTTATCTATCTGTACTTAGTTTCTGAATAAAAATGAAGGAAAGAGTTTCAGCTCATGTACTTGTGTGTTTCTTGTGCATTAGAACATCATTTACTTTCAAATAATAATATGTTTTAATCATTTTCACAACACTTGGTATTAGAGCTGTGGTGTCTTGGTGAACTCACGAGTACATGTCAAAGCCAACGACGATGGATGTAAACAAGAGCAAGGGAGGTTCGATAGGTCTGAGCTACTCAATGCTGACTAAAACAAGCTACACATCCCGGTCTTTAAAGATGAAAGTTTTCATGCAGGCTCGCGGAGTTTGGGAAGTAGTGGAAGCAAGTGACACGAAGTCTTGTGGAGGAAAGGACGAAAAAAATTGCTCTATTGATGATCTATTAGTGGGACACCTAAGGAAATGTTGCTCTCTCTTGCAGACAAGAAAAGGGCGAAGGACGCCTAGGATGGGGTTAAAACAATGCGTCAAGGTGTAGAGAAGGTAAAAGCTGCAAAGATTCAAACTTTGAAAGCTGGATTTGAGTCCTTGCAAAAAAGGACAAGGAACAACTCGATAAGTTTTGGATGAAGCTCACTGGGTTGGTAAAAAATATGCAAGCTCTTGGTGATGAAGTGATAGAGGCCTATGTGGTCAAGAAACTGCTGCGTTCAGTATCATCTAAATTCCTGTAGATAGCATCAACGATGGAACAATTTGGTGACTTGGAAAAGATGACAGTGGAGGAAGCTGTTAGGTCTCTCAAGGCGCATGAAGATAGGCTGAAAGGACAAACTGAAACTACTGGTGGGAGCCAATTGCTGCTCAAAGAAGAAGAGTGGGCTAAAAAGGAAAATGATGAAGGAAAACTCCTTCTCATCAGGGAGGAGTGGTTGAAATAGAC
The DNA here is from genome assembly GCA_003724115.2 of Anethum foeniculum. Classification (NCBI taxonomy): domain Eukaryota; kingdom Viridiplantae; phylum Streptophyta; class Magnoliopsida; order Apiales; family Apiaceae; genus Anethum; species Anethum foeniculum. The sequence continues at coordinate 4,923 of PHNY01218657.1, forward strand.
AAGAAAAACACGTGGAGTCAGAGATAAGAGCAGAGTAAAGTGCTTCAATTGTGGCATTAATGGGCATTATGCTGCTGAGTGTAGAAAACCTCGACGTGCAAAAGAGACAAAGAACGAAGCTCATATGGCACGGACTGAGGATGATGAACCTGCGTTAGTGCTTATAAAATATGAGAAAGGAAATGATATGATAGTTCTGAATGAGAGGAACGTAAAACCTGCCTTGATTACTGAAAAAAAGGAGCGAGGAATGGAGTCAAATTTGTGGTATCTCGACAATGGAGCAAGCAACCATATGACAGGTGAACGGGTAAAGTTTAAGGAATTGGATGAGAGGATGAAGGGTCAGGTGAAATTCGGGGATGGCTCAACTTTAAAGATCGAAGGAAAAGGGTCAATTTTTTCAAGTGCAAAAATGAAGAGGAACGCACACTGGATGAGGTTTATTATATTCCCACACTTCACATCAACATTATCAGTTTAGGCCAGTTGTCAGAGGAGGGTTACACAGTTATACAGAATGGCAGCTACCTGTGAGTGTATGAAAGTCAAGCCAGACTCCTTATGAAGGTAAAATGTTCTTATAACAGACCCTATAAATTGATTATTGAAACTGTGAAACCTGTTTGTTTGCTGTCAAAAATAGAGGAAGTGTCACGTCTTTGGCACACTAGTTTCGGACACGTAAACTTCAAATCTATGGCACTTATGTATAGAAACCAGATCGTACGATGTTTACCAGATGTAGCTCAATCCAAAGAGGTTTGTTTAGGCTGTCTGATTTCAGAACACGTGAGAAAACCATTTCCTATAAAGGCGAGTTATGGTGCAACTCGAGTTCTTCGACTTGTACATGGGGACTTGTGTGGCCCTATTGAACCAGCGAATTCTGGTGGAAATAGATATTTTTTGCTCCTAATTGATGATTTCAGCAGGGCCATGTGGGTATATATGCTCAAACTTAAAGATGAGGCCTTAAGTGCATTTAAAAAATTTCGGGCACAAGTCAAAGATGGTGAAAGAAAAGAAGATTAAAGTGTTTAGAACAGATCGAGGATGTGAGTTTAATTCCAATGAATTTAAAATGTGAGCAGGCGTGTTCTTGATAGCAGAGATGTTGCATTTGAGGAAAACAAAAGGTGGCCTTAGCAACAACAAGAAGGAGAGCTTTCAGATGATTTGATCACTTTTTCAGTACTGGGTACGGCTGAAACAAAAGAAGAAGAAGAAGAAGAATAGGTACAATCAGTGACTGGACATGACTGTGCTACAGGGGGGAATGGAGATGGTGAGACTTCACCAATTCGTCCATATACAACAGCCATATCACCTGATAATTATGATGATAGTCTCGAGCCAAGGCATTTTCGGTCAGTAAGGGATGTATACGATGACATGAAGGAAGTGCAACTAGATGAAGAACAAATATTAATGGGAGTTGAAGAACCCATGAACTATGGGCAAGCAGTCAAAGAGCATAACTGAAGTGAAGCAATGCAGAGGGAGATGAATTTGATCGAAGATAATGGTACTTAGAAATTAACTGAACTCCTAGCAGGACACAAGGTGATTGGTTTAAAATGGATTTACAAGTTAAAGAGGGATGTTGAGGGTAACATAGTGAAGCACAAAGAAAGATTGGTCGTGAAGGGACTTAAGAACAAGGTGTTGACTACGAAAAAAATTTGGGTCCAGTCACACCGCTTGAAACAGTACATTTGTTATTGGCATTGGCAGCTAAAAATAATGGGGAAGTGCATCACTTAGACGTGAACATTAGACGTGAAAATAGCTTTCTTGAATGGAGAAATCAGTGAGGATGTTTACATGGCACAACTATAGGGTTATGTGAAGAAAAGGCAGGAGAAATTGGTGTATAAACTTCTAAAGGTGCTTTATGGTTTGAGACAGGCACCACGTGCTTGGTACTCTAAACTTAACAGCTGTCTTGAATGGATAGGTTTTAAGATATGCCCATATGAGCATACTGTATATAAAAGACGTGATGAGGATAATGTTTTGATAATCAGTGTGTATGTCGATGATTTGCTTGTGATAGGAACAAATGTATCCATCATCGAGTAATTCAAAAAATAGATGAACAGCTTCTTTGAAATGAGTGACCTGGGTAAATTAGCTTATTACTTGGGTATGGAGGATGAACAAGGTGATGGATATATCAAGCAGAAATAATCGGGTTTTGCAATGAAATTTCTTGAGAAGGCAGGTCTTGCTGAATGCAATCCTACCAAGTATCATAAAAATCCTAAAAAGCAGCTAACAAAGGATGAAGGTGGTAAAAGAGTTGATGCAACGGAGTACAAAAGCTTGGTGGGTAGTCTTTATTATTTAGTACACACAAGACTTGATACCGTGTATTCAGTTGGAACCGTGAGTAGGTTCATGAAGCAGTCTATAGTCTTCAATTTCAACGCTATTAAACGGATCTTTCGATATCTTACATGCACTGTTAGTTATGGTTTGGTCTACTCAAGGAAGTCTGGCAACAATATATTGGTGGGTTTTTCAGATAGGGATTTGGCAGAGAATGTAGATAACAGAAAAAGTACGGGTGGAATGGCCTTCTATCTAAATGAAAGTCTCATCACGTGGGTGTCTCAGAAACATAGGTGTGTGGCATTTGTCTTTCTGTGAAGGTGAATTTATGGCTGCAAATGTGGCAGCAAGTCAAAGCAATGGCTGAGGAATGTTCTTAGTCATGTGACAAACGAGTAGATAGGCCCAGTTACGCTATACATAGATAATAAGTCAGTTATAGACCTTACAAAGAATCCTGTTTTCCATGGTCGCTGTAAACATATTAACATTCGCTATCATTTCATCCGTGAATGCATTGAGCGTGGGGAAATCATTGTCAAACATGTTCCAAGTGATCACCAGTGTGCAGACATTATGACAAAGGCACTGTCAACCATGAAGTTCGAGAAAATGAGGAAGTTGTTGCGCATGAAGGAGACCGTTAACAAAGTCTAAGATTAAGGGGAAGTTTTTTGAACTTTTTATGTTAATCTTAAAATTATTAAATTTTATTTAATTATGTTTTATTTTGTTTAGCAACTGTGTATGGCTGCTTGAATTAGTTTAGGAGTCATTAGAGATTATGTAGGATTGAGAGAAAAAAAAGGACGTAGTGGAGTTAGCCTAAAAGAGTTGAGGTTTGTTATTTCCTATTTTCCAGCCATGTTAGAAGTAGAAGTTTCTTTATATATCTAATACTTGGTTTGTGAATAAAAATGAGAGAAAATGTTTCAGCTCATGTACTTGTGTGTTTCTAGTGCATTAGAACAACATTTACTTTCAAATATCAATCTGTTTTAATCATTTTTACAACAATTTTCACCGTTAAAACTTAGAGGAGAAGATGTGTTGTTTGAGGTCATGTCTATGTTTTCTCTAAAATCCTCGCAGGCCCTTTAAGATCACTGAAGCTCTTGATACCATATGTTGATTTTTAAGTGAAAAAATAGAAATAAACAAGCTAGGAACAAAGATTTTACTATCTGAATCATATAAAATTCTAAATACATAATATTATTTTTATATGCTAAGACAATGAGATAACTACTTCTAAAGATAGTCACATGATAACTTTTAATACCTATCTCTATCACTTATTGATCCTAATCTTTGAAACTAATTCTACTTATCCTAACAACCCATAATTAACAATTAAAAATAATTTAAAATAAATAAAACAACTTTGAATTTATTATTCAAGCAGGTAGAATACAAAAAATAATTTAATGAACTAATTGGTACCTCAAAAGGCCAACCACCTAGTTGCGAAGACCTTACATTCCCAAGGCTATCAATTATACAGCTAACAAAAATCAATACGATGTTGACTTTCTTAGCTCTCTTCCAAATGAAGTGTTAACAGTCAATATTCTTTTTCTTAACAATGAAAGAAGATTTATAAAAATTTGTTCAATGCAAGAAACTATAGCTCCTAATGACCTTGATACTAAATGTTGAATTTGAAGAAACGGAAACTGGTCATCGCACTAATAAAAAATGAGAACTTGTATAATCTGTTTCAAGGTTTCTGGATAATCATGACATGTTGACTAAAAAATTTAACTTTCATTCAATCCTCTTAATTACAAATATAGCGTAGATATTTGTTAGTGTCTCTCTTTGGTTCCGAAAAATTGTCTTGAAGAGCTCGATATTGTGTTCAATGGAAACACGATAGAACTTCCAAGCATGTTGTAAATCTAGAAGTGTTAAATTTAAGGCATTGTGCACTTAATTTACCATCTACTACATGTTTCAAGTTCTTCAAACCATTTCTTCTCGCATGCATGTACATCCCACATTATCTGCTGAAATACATTTGTCACTATTGTGAGTCATTATAGCCTTGACCCTTGAAAATTGCTCACGTTTTACAAATATTGAATTAACACATTCCAATAGCATGCAAGCTTGAAACGTTGATACTGAATGACTACCATAATCTTTTTGCATTGAAAGTTTTAAATTTGAAGACCCTATTCATTCGACAGAAAATTATGAACTTTCTCTTTGTGGGTTCAACACATATTGATAACATGATCTTGAACTGACATGCAGAGACAAGCAAAGCTCTGCTTTTCAGTACAAGATCAGGTTATTATTATGCGGTGAATCCACAAAGAAGAAGTTCGTGGTTTTGTGTCAAATAGATAGCATCTTCAATCTTAAGATTTTTAGCGTAAAAAGACCAACAAGATTATGGCAGTCATCCAGTATCAATGTTTCAAGCTTGTTTTTGGGATCTATGATTTCAATATTTATAAAACCTCAGCAATTTTCAACAGTCAAGTGCTATAGTGACTCACATTGACAACAAATTGATCCCATCACACTACCGGAGATATACATGGATCCAAAAAGAAGAGATTTCAAGGACTTGAAACCAGTTACATATGGTAGATTAACGACACAATGCCTTAACATCAACACTTTCAGATTTACAACAGCCAAAAGAGATGGAGGAAACATGAAGCTATTTCTTTTATTGAACACAAGATCAAGCTCTTCAATTCCATTTATCATAACCAAAGTGTGACAGTAACAGACATGACTCGTGTACCTGTATCTAAGAGGAGTGAATGAAAGGTAAAAAATTTTAGTCAAACTTTAATGATTATCCAAAAACCTTGGAACAGAATCTACAAACTATATTTTTTAGTGAGACAACCATTTTCCTTTTTCATTAAATTCTACATTAGTTGAGAAGGTCATTAGCTGTAGCTTCTTGCATGAAACATATGTACAAAAAGCTTCTTTAATTGCCAAGGAAGAAAATATGAAGGGGAACCTATTACCCGGAATAGAGCTAAGGAAGTCAACAACTTTATTTTTTGTTCCTGCTTAAACCAGCCATATTCCTTCGCTCTCTCTCAATCATTTTCTGAGTACAATCTAGTCGATTTGCACTTGTGAATTGTGATATACATATATACACTTTTTAGAAAATACACATATTTTCTAGTCGATTTGAACTTGTGATACTGAAGGACTCACAACAACACATCATACTCTAACTACCATCATTATTCAAAAAATAGTGTACAAAAAATAGTGTACGTTGGGTTTTATAAACTCTAGTATTTAGAGTCTATGACTCTACAATCAAAGCCGAACGACAACATTCAAACAATTTTAAAGAACTACTACAAAATCAATGAGATTGTTACCATATATATTGGCATATTAATATAACATTACGGATAGTTCCATCATTATACATGCTCTCTTTGTTATGATAATTTTCTTTATAATATAGCTCTTGGCTATGTAAGCCTCCTTTATATTATATCCGATAACAAGTTCAATATAATTAAATCCTACTTTTCTCACTTCTCTCTACTTTATTACGGTATCTAGAACTAGGTTGATTCAATGCTAAGTTGATTCAATGCAAGATAGGTTAATAGAGAATTGAATGTGATGGGTATCACATGTTAGGTCTAAAACATGTATTATGATATTTTTTTTCTTGTCTTATTCTTCAAATTGGTTATGTCCTTTTCGTGGGAAATATAACTTTTGGATTTTACTCGTTGTGATTGTTATTTTTTTCCTAGAATCAGTTAAGACAATTTCTCTATTTGTTTTGATTATATAATTAGCCTTCCCTTCGATTGTCCTCAAGTTCAGTTTTTGATTGGTTGGTGAGAATTTTTTTGTCTTTCATTCCTCATGCCCTTCAATGGGATTTTCTTCTATGCGAGATTACTTTTTTTCCTTTCTTTCTATTCTCGTGTGTAAAGATGGGAGTAGAGCTTGGCTAATATGATATATTTAACGAATTAAAGTTTAGGATTGTGCAAATTTAATTAGTTTAGTGATCCATATGTAAATTAATATTAATTTAATTATCTTTGTGAGAATTTTTAGTCTAATGACCCAGTTAAAAGTTGGCTTCAATTCCGTTATGTTTAACCCATTTAAGCCAAATATAAATACACCAGCTCTTTACATGTATGCATGTAAATCAAGTACAATTAAGATCATGTATGCATTTTGCCATGCAAATATACACAAGTGTTTAGAGATTTTATAACATCTTGATGAGTTCTTCTACTAACACATCAATTTTTTTTTATACAAACTGTTAACTTAATATTGTACCTACATCATTTGTGGGGAAAAGATTGCTAATTTATAAGCAGCTAATTAACTTCACTAATAATGAGGACTTTTGGGATGTACCAAAAAACAAATTTGTCGGGCTCGGCCTAAAGAAGATAATTTCATACTATTGTACAGATAAGGCTTGTTCGTGCCCCAATCAATGACATCGGAGTTATGGTTATACTGGTCCATAATAATCTCGGATAGGCTCCCAGGATGGGCTCCCGGAATGGGCCCAGTAAGAGGCTTAAGGGGGGAGGCAAGAGGCCTAGGGGGACTCAGGCAGCTAGGTGAACTTCTAGTATGGGTCAAGAGGGAGCCAGATCACTGAGTATGGACGGAGTTTTGATACCTGTCAAGCCTGATATGTAAAAGTGGATATTGTTGGGAATTATCCTACATCATTTTCGGGTGGGGAAAATTGCTAATTAATAAGTATCCAGTTAACTCCATTAGTAATGAGATCTTTGGGGGTGTGTCCAGAAAATAAATCTGTGCGGACTCGGTTTAAAGCGATCAATATCGTTAAGGCTTGATGGCAGCCCAATAGAGAAAGCACACAAGAGAGTTCAATTCTCTTATACCCTCAAAATTCTCCATAACTAATTTGGACGCTATAATAAAATATTATAAAAATAGGTCTCGAGTGACAAGGAATGTTAACATGCACTGTGAAGAGATGATCACGTATTGATCATGATTTTTGGTGCAATTGATGGTAGTATTGGATGTTCTAAACTAAAATAATCATGCCTCATGTCTCCATGTGGGATTGGGTTTTAAATTTCTGACATCACAGTTAAGCCCTAACCAGTAGCCCATATGTCTGGATCATTACCATTCTAGCAAATGTGGGATAATACAGACTAGTTTCTTGTCCCCACCTCGAGAGCTCTATCATTGTAGGATAATTGGTTGGCCACAAACACCGACTCCAAATGAGTATTCTCATAGTTATACCTAAGATATTTCTTTATCTTTTTAACTGGGACTTTGGTTAACATTCTTACGATCTCCCCTCAACCCCAGAACCAACTAAAATGTGAGACTTATACCTCTGTTACTCCGTTACAGAACACGCTGTGAGTCCTTTATCTCAAAATTGGGAAAACTTTTGCTTAGCAAAACAAGATTTTCAGGTGCTCTTCACACTGTGAGCATCCTACACCAAAACAATTGCAACTCATAACCCTAGGTACCATCTTATTTACAATTGACTTTGATGCTCCCACAAAACTCCTTAGCTTCACATGAATATGACACTGTCTATTTGGACCATGGCCAAATCCGCACATATTGTTTTTTTTTACTACTCCAAAAAGGTCTACACTGATGAATTATTGACTACATATGTAGAAGATAATTCTTTTTTATCTCCTTGATGCAGGTTATAGGTTCATATATTCTACAATAATACCACTAGCTAGCCTTCATGTTTACACATTCGACAACTTGACTCGTCAATTTGTTGGGAGTCAGCATTGAATCCCGGGTCAAATATGTAGTCTCTTTGATAACGAAGCTTAATTCAGATTCCATATTATCTATAGTTGCAATATACATTGGCCCTCATCCAACAAATTTAAAACCACAAGTCTACCAGATTCACCTAAATGGTCATGATTTTCAGTGCATTTGGTAATTATTGACATTGTAACTGAACCAATTGTCTAAGATGCCACCATATAGATATACATAATATATAGTTAATGTAACAAATAAAATTAGCATACATAATTCAATATTTTTCCTTAATTAAGACAGTAGTAAGCTTAAGTCACTTGATGTGGTTTGGTGTGTTAATGGATCCTACAAAACTAAAAAGTACTATTAAAACCAAAAAAATAAATAAGAGTAACGTACATAAATACAATACGCCTACTCTATAGTATAACTTAAAGTAAAGGCACAACCAATCAAATGATCTTCGACAATAGTATTATGTATATATATACATGGGGTCTTGAACCAAATTAGCCCCAAAATTTAGATCACGAATTTATACTACTGAAAACACCCATTTATACACTATCAGTCACTAATTTATATACTGGAAATCATAAATTATGATAGCCTGTATATTCTCATATGTCTGGTTATGTTAGCATCAGTCGAGTTCCATTAAAAGTCCAGAAGAACCACAATTTTTAATAAATATCAAATTTTCGGACCAAGTATGCGAAGTATATATATGTGTTGCTACGCCGACTGTAGCGCAATTTTTAATAAATATCAAAACTTGTAACGGTCTCAGATTCTTTTTGTTACTGCTATCCAATTATACACAATTTCTTAGCCTTTTCTGAAGACTCCCATGAATTTAAATTAATGAATAAATTAATAGTAATTACATTAGTCAAATTTTTTTGTTGTTTAATAAAGTAGTAAGATTTTAATTATGGAACTATATCATTTGGAATAAAAATAAGGCTGACACATATACGCGCTGCAAATTTATGTTGGAAGTTATGGACTAA
>PHNY01218717.1:3357-21199 GCA_003724115.2 Anethum foeniculum
CCTCTATTACATTTATGTATCCTTATTTTTTGTTTCCTGATGTTTTAATAGATATGTGTTATTTCAATTGCATATGTAGTATCATGCCATTATTTAAATTTCATGATTGCATGTTTTGTTGTCTGATTTTTAAGCTGATTGATTGCTGTAGAAATGGCCTACTTATTAAAATTTTAACAAGTTGTGACCGAAATACCACAATTGAGAAAGCAGGAATTGAATTATACACTCTATGCATATGAGAAATATGTGTGTGATGGATTAAGGAATCTATTTGATTTTCTTTTAATTGGTTGAACCTATTCAAGAAGCTAGCTTTAAAAGAATTTTGGTTTTTGAGGCACTAGAAAAGAACAAAGAATATATTTTACAGAAATTGAGTAAAAACTTTATCGCGCAATGCGTGAAGTTACACGTGTATTTGGTTGATAAACATCCTTTAATTATTTAAAACATATCCATAGAAGAATTCATAAGATACGCATATGAGACATGTGTATCACCTCCTTACGGTGATACACAAATTTTACATGCATATGCAATGAGCATTGAATGTGGGTATTTTGGATCATATTTCTGAATCATTATATTTTGGTAAAAAAATCATTGTATTGTGGTTAAATAAAAGGCATTTACACCCTTGTATCATTATATGTTTTACAAGGACAACGTAACTAAACATTTTTACCCCTGTTTTAATATGTTTGATGATTTTATCTTTGTTGATGCAACAAGAACCAAAGACACCAACTCCACCAATTACAAACTCATTTCTTAGATAAAACCCTATCCTTTTCTCATCATGGCCCTCAGCATAGTACCGCCTACTACTGTTCATTTTTGTTGTGTTCTGAAACCTTACGCTCCCTTTTTAGATGTGGACTTATGTTAGTTTAACATTAATAATCTTCTTAATGTAAACATATTTGTCATCAAAACAAGTTCAAAGTGTTTGCACATATTAATTGACTTGTTTCATTTTAATTTGTGTAAAAGCCTCCCTATAATTTTTTTGCAAATGCGGAGTGGCATAGAGTTATTTTTTGCTCTTTTAGAGTGATCTGTTAGTTGAATCTGACCAGTATTATAAAAAGTGGAGAATGGTGTTTGACTTAGCTGTTTAGCTTGAGGTGAGGTCCAATTCTTCAAAGTTCAGGGCCTTGGAATTTCAAACATATATATAAAAGTTAAAGGGGTAAATACGGTAATGAATTGTAGTAATATGTGATAACACAACAGCTAATAATATGATCCATATTCAAAAGCAAGCCATCAAACAATCATTTTGTTTGACATTTGATCTAGTGCTGTACTGGCTCTTACGGGCAAGATGTGTGAATAGCACACCCACTTCTCCATGCTTTCTAAGGGTAACATGATGTAGGTGTGCCTTAATTGCTCTCAATAGCTGAGGTGCATGCGAGGTGCGCGTTTGTGAAGGAAAGCCCAGTTTGACTTATTTTAAAGAAAAAACTTGGGTGTTGTCCTAATTTTTTAATTTCTGCCATCCGTTGCCATAATTTTTTCCATCATTTTTCTTCTTAATTTCTTCTTCATTTCTAGGGATTACTTATTTTCTATGTGCATTTAATTAATATAAGTATTTATTAGAATATATAATATAACTGATAGTAATAATATAATTGTGGTTTTTTTTGTTAGAAGTATGAATTTTACACTTTCTTTTGACATACATAAACTAGTACCCTTATTCTTCTAATAGAAATACCAGTAAAATAGAACCAAGAATTCTTACATATTCTAATGTAATTACCTTTTTTATGTGTTCAACTTTGTATTTTTTTAATTAATTTATGTTCTCTTATTGTTTTAGAACAGTATTGTTGTTAAAGGAACTAGTTTCCTAGTTATATGTTTTTAAATCATGTTTGAAATATCTTTTTTCCACATTTAAGTTGTCGTTCATGAATAACTTGTAAATGTTCTTCAGTTGATACTTGCTGATTTACAACAGGGTTCTCTTGATTTTACTTGTTTGCTTTGCTTGGTGCAAAAAGGATCTGGATCCAATTCCAACACTATATCTCATTATTCTAATATCTGACATTTATAGTAGCAGATGAATGCAGTTATTAACTTATTATCTACCACGAACATTCATGTCAGTAACTATATAGATATTCATATTTGTCTAACCATGCTGCTTTAGATAATGAAAATCTGAAAGTCCTGATTCTTCCTGCTACTGGATATGGTAACTAGTAGTTGTCCAATAGTTATCCGTTGTTGATCTGTTCACATGGAAGATATTGTTATTCATACTTGTCTCTTTTATTTGGGCTTTTACTGTCTATTATTATATTTTGTCTTTGTTTTGCTCACTATTTTATCGTTCTTTGCTCATCTGCAGTTTTAAAGACTGGTGCAGTGAACTCAGCATCGGGATCTGCTTATGCAGAGATAGGAAATACCAAAGTCATTGTATCAGTGTAAGTGGGTTTCCACGCTATATTGCATTCAGATGAACACTGTAGATTTTTGTAGGCTTTTGATATCATTGTTGGCTTACAAAAACGCACATATGCATACATGCCTGCTGTTTCTGTTGTTTGAGGTACTTTTATATTGTATATTTATGGAATAATATAATCCTTTTTAGGCCTGGTTTTCAGAATCCTATCACTAATATTGCATTTTGGATTAACACTGAAGATTTTTATAGGCTTGTGATATCATTGTTTGGCCTGCTAAAAAACACACATGTGTATGCATGCCTGCTGTTTTGTTTAATGATATTTTTGTTTTGTATATTTGTGGAATAAAATCATCTTTTGTGGGCCTAGTATTGGAATCCTGTCATTAGTATTTTACCTTCCAGCTATATTCGATTTCATGGTTGTATTTCATTGATTGCTTCGGGTGTTTTACAGGTTTGCAAAATCATTAACAAAATTCCATCTTAAATATATGAGTCTGACCAGGAGTGTATAAGTTTGCTAGTACTTATATTTGGAAGTGTGCATACTTACCTCCCAAACAGCTAACAATTCATTATTAAGATCTATATCTCCTAATATTAAGATCTATATCAACATTTTTAAGATATTCGTAATCCGAGTCCCCTGAACAGAGATAGATCACCTTGCTTCCTTTGTTGACCTCAAACAATATGCCACTTGGCTTTTGGACCAACCAAAACACCCTAAATGAGGAAACCGAACAGCTGCCAACCCCCTAGATAATATCCCAAAACTCGCTGTGCACAGGTAATTGTGAAGTTGCATGTGGCAGGGCTATGGTCACCAATGATATGTGGATGAAAACAAGCACCAGGACTAGGTAGTGGATTAAGAAGGTCTGCTTAATGAAGGCCCTCTCCAAATTAATCAAAAAAAATTCGCCACTAGCTTTTCCTTTCACAATAAATTGGATATTACTAAAATAAAAGTTCTCCTCTTAAAGCTTATTTCTGTAAATATTCGAAGTGCTATTTGAGCAAATAAGTTGCTGACTTATATCATATCATATATCTAGAGGGAGGACCCTGTTGTAAAATTTGATACTTTTAGTTCTTCGAATTGATTCTGTTTATCAGACTATACATGAATCATGGAGATGGTTTCTGCTTTTCAGGTTTGGACCTAGGGAAAGTAAGAAAGCAATGATGTACAGTGACATAGGGCGGCTAAACTGTGATGTCAGTTATGCAACTTTTGCTACTCCTGCACGTGGGCAGGTTAATTTGTAGCCCCCTCTTTTTTTAATCATGTATATCTGCAGTCTCTGATATTTGTATCGCTCTCAACTTATGAATTTAAGAGGGAAGATTTACATGTAATAGGTGTCAGATTGCAAGGACATTTCAGCTCGGCTACATAAAGCTCTAGAAGGTGCCATAATATTGGATACTTTCCCGAAAACAACTGTGGATGTTTTTGCATTGGTGTTGGAATCTGGCGGCAGTAAGTTTTGCATATTGAATTCGAACCACAAATTTATGTTTTTTAGTTAAATATGTAGACCTCCTATTCGAAGTACAATATGAAAACATGAGTTCATAGTCTTACACATACAAACATATTTTAATGTGTTCTGTTATATCTTCCCATTTTCACTTTCATACTTTGATCATTTCCGCATGTTTATCATACGGCCCAATCTTGTACTAAATTTCTGAACTAAACTCTAAAAACTTTACAGAAAGTGTGAGAAATGTGCAATTTTGCAGGGTAGTAGCACCGTTTGTTTATATTACTTTAATGTCACATTAGTTTATTAATTGGTGTTATAATGAGTTTTACCATATTACTATTGCAGGTGATCTTCCTGTGGTGATATCATGTGCTAGTCTTGCTTTAGCTGATGCTGGGATCATGTTGTATGACTTGATCAGCTCAGTTTCTGTGGTAAGTTCGCTGATAGACTCATTTATTTCCTAAGTAAGCCTGAAGTAATCTTCATATCACTTAATAGTTTAGTTTCAAAATTTTGTTCTTACAGACAACTTTTATGGATGTGATCTCCATGTGTATAGTTTTTTTCCTGAATCTCCTTGAATCTCCATCTTTATAGATCTTTGCTATCACTATTAAGCAACTGCTATTTCTCACTAGTTAAATTCTTGGACCTTGTACTTCTCTACCTTACATTTCATATCCCTATAAACCCAAAATATGAAATATCTATGCATGTTCCAAGTGACAAAGTATAGAGTAACTCAAATTTTTGTGCGCATGATATCTATGCTTTCTTAGTCACTAAGTTGGTCATCTAAGCTTATAATTATATTTATTGCTACAGTAAGCATACTTATTAGACAATTTAGAAGTTTTGGTTTTTGCATATTGCCTGTTCTTTAACTTCCCATTTCGTTCTTTTTGGCCATTAGTCTTGCCTTGGGAAGAACCTTGTCATTGATCCTGTTTCAGAGGAAGAAAGCTTCCAGGAAGGAGGCCTGATGATTACAAGCATGGCGTCCCGGAATGAGATCACTCAGCTTGCCATTTCAGGGGAATGGTCAACCTCAAAACTTCAGGAGGTATGACTATTTAATATCATTTAAATAAAATAAAACTTGTTATGCAGAACGTGTTGAAAGGATTTTGCTTTCCACTCATCACGTCTGTGAATGCTTATTGTGGATTCAATACTCATTCATATATTGTACAGTTGGAAATGTAATTTTAGAAGTTGATTCTAGAGGTTGCCACATGACTGTACATTTGTAAGCTGACATAATTCTATTGAACAGGCTATGGACATTTGCCTTCAGGCTTGCTCTAAGCTTGGAGAGGTAATGAGAGGCTGCTTGAAACAATCTTCTTCTGCTGCACAGGAGTAGGGTGAAAGTGATTTTCTTTTGCCAGACTTTTGGTACAGATTATAGAATTTTACATTAGTATCTTCTTTTTGGTCCCTTTTAAATATGGATTGGCAGTAACTTTTTGGATTTTGATAGTGCAGTTAAATTTTATCATAGGCATTTTGTTTGACATGGTTTTTATCTCCCCGTTTGCTTTCTCAGTGTTTTCTCATATTATATTACGCAGAAAATAAATGTGGTAAACCTCCCACCCCCCAAAAAATAAAATAAAATCATTACATAGGTCTATATATACAAATACATTATTTCTTATTCTCAATCAACATATTTTCCCTTGTATCCCAACAAATGCATTTCTTAATATTATTCTCACTTCTATAGATAGTCTTGCAACTTGTCATTTCTATTAAATTCAAATATTTTATAGTTGATAGGTTAAATATATATTTTTTGAAACAAACTGATCCAATTCTTTTGAAAGTTTTGCATTTCCAAGTTGTTGATACTTGATATAAGCAAAATCCTCATTTGTTATTTAATTACTTTTTCCTATTTGCTCTAACCACGTTTTTTGAAGAGTTTTTCAGAATATATAACATTGTTGAATCACTTATATATTTTTAAAATATAGAAAATTATTACATAGTTTAAATAATTCAGAAACAAGATCATTGATATAAAGAGCTAAAGCTTTGAACAAACAATAAATTTCGTATCTTAAAATCATACACCCTGACCATAAAAATGGTTTTGTGAGGTCTAGTCCGGCTGCCATCTGGTGGTTCATCCATCTATGCAATGCCCAGCCACTGTCCTCGTGCAGCCATGCTTACGAATGCTGAGTAGGGGGCAAGTTTCAAGGAGGGTGATTTGTCTGCATAATGGTATTAAAATAGTTTGGATGAAGAACTATTATAGCCCAAACCTGAATGCGTTTTGACACCAGCAAATTAATATGAATATTACCCGAAATAATTTATTTATTAAAATATTATATATTTTTAACTTCGTAGTTCATTTATTTAATTTGACCGCATTTCAAAATTAAATTGACACGAAATTTCCGCTTTTTATCGCAATCCGTTCATTACATACAAATTTGTATGCACTTCGTGCTCTGGTTGGGTTTTTTAAATTTTAAATTGTAAGGCAACACTTTTCCTAACATGTCATTGGGAATAATTAGACTCCTCGAGGTAAAAACCAAGGCAGTCTACAAAGTTTTGTAAACTTTTCTTTTATTGTCATGAAAAAAGTTGGCATAGATGGTTGTAAAAAGCATAATAAGAATTTAGTTGATTGCTTGATTGCATCCTGCCTATAAAAACTAAGGGGGCATTGGATTACGTTTGAGAATCGAATCGAGAATGAGAATGACATGAAATCCCAAGGAGTGGGGAGGGTATGATATATTCACCTTGAGTGAATGGCGTTTCCATTCCATACACCAAAATTAGTAATGTATGGTATTAAGGTTCCGATTCCCATTAACCGGGCTCATTAACCATGAACCAAATACCCCCTAAGTGTACAACTAAACGAAAACAACTGTCCCGCAGAATTGGTACAAATATTAATTATATAAAAGTTTTTAATGCCGGCTCCTAAAAAACATGTACCGAAGAGCTATGGTAGAGTTTACAAAAGGGATCACAAACGATGATGTGACCGGTTGTAATGAATGACAGTTCTGCTTAGATACTTTTCATGTTTTCGTACACTACATAAGTTTAATTTAAGGATGGCAAAATCCCCCAAAACAATAATCATGGAGGAATTGCAATGGAACATATACAAGGTAACTGACAATTGTGAGGCAGTCTTCACAACTGGGAACTAAATTTATAACTAACTGTGCAGGATCATCAACAATATTTCACTTATCAGCAGGTGTTGCACCAGGAACAGTTGAATTTTGATTATCTTTCTTGTTCTTGTCAACAGTTGGAGACACACTCTTACTTCGGGATGTAGCCAATTCTTTATCTTCAGTCAAAGTTGCAGAGGGAGGCATCCCTTCTTCTATAGGAAGGGTTCGCTTTGAGCCGTCCAAAGCAACACCTAGAACTATATTTTCTTCCGATACAGGTCTTGATGCAGGTACCTTCGCGTCTGTCAATCTCTCTGCTTGCTTTGGGTTAGAGGTGGATGAGCTAGCTTTGCTGTTGGAAGTTTTTGGAACAGCAGACAAGGGGTTCTCCACTACAATGTTCTGCGGAGCACTTTCCAATTCTCTATTTTTAGGTTGCTTCTTGGTAGAGTTGTTTTCTGTTACATTTTTGGAAACAGGGGCATTCAAATTGGAGCTTGAAACTTCTCCCATTTTAGAAAATGCCTTACCTGTAGATTTTGACAAGATTTTATCTACAGCTTTATCCCCAGGCTTGGTGTCATATGCAGGTGCTCCTTCAATTATCTGGTCATTTTTGCTGTCAGAATTAGTAGCATCTCCCAGAGTGGAATTTGCTTTCAGATCCGATAATGATGCTTCTTTTTCTTTGGAGTTGGAGGTTGACTTTTCTTTGGTTTTAGCATCAGATTGTACACTCTTCATACCTATTTGATTGTCAGATGTCCGTGCAGCAGCTTTGTTGTCTTGCTCTCCATTAGTGCGTGATGAGCGAGTTTGAGATCTAGTTCTACCTTCTCCATTGATTTTGTTTGATGGCTCAATTAAAAGTAAAGGACGGTTTTCAGGTGCTCTACCACGAGTAAAAACTGAATCAGCAAATGGCATGCTATCCAAATCAGCATCACCATACATCTTTTGAACTGTACGAATAGGAGTAGCAAGCCGAGCCCTGTGATGGCTAATAACTCTTAGGAGATCTAAGAGTATAGCTTCCTGTTTTTAACATCCAAATGGTTGACATCTATGAGACGAACTCCTTTTTAATAAAAAAGGTTCATTTATTCAAGTGAAGTTAAAAAGCTCATGGCCGCAGATCAAAACATAGAACAAGATAACGCTCATGATTTAAGAAAGAGGAAATCAACGTTAGTGCAAGCAAGCATGTCTCAAGTAATCAATAACAATGAGAAAATCATGATTTGCAATAACCAAGTATAGCATGGTCTTAGGTAACGATTAGCATACATTTCTTGTATAATATTTCTTCATAGTTTTCTCTTTTATTTAATTATTTTGGATTGTTTAAGAAAAATTGGTAACTCATCTTTTATTACCATATTTGTCCAAACAAATAATATAATTTTGCAGAATTTGGACTAAAAAGTGCTTATAGAAAAATAAATTTAACAAGGTAAATAGGAAAAAGAAAGCTTCACAAATCATGACCACAAAAATCCCTTTCCATGACCAAGTGGAAACCCGAGAAACATATAAGAATTACCTTGACACATAGGTACTCTTCAAAACGCGAGGTCTTGACAAAGCAGGAAATCAAGATCTGTAGTAGAATAAGAGCATCATGAAACTGGAATAGATGGAAAAATGAAACATCTAACACAACCATCAAGAACATCAGAAATAATATCACAAATTCAAGAGAATAAACAGTGGTTTAGACCTTATTTTAGTATCATAGAGAAACATAAGATGCTGACACCGACTCATCTTCCAAAAGTATAAATACACCAAAAATAATACATTAGTCTGGGTCACTTTTACTAGATCCAACAAAATTGACATTTAGGCTTTAGCCAATAGTAATGATATATACTTTTACTTGCTTTCCCCTTCAAGACTTTGGTTTGTTTTTGGTAACAGATGAGTGTTTCCTTGATTGAGAAAAACCATCATGTCTAGAGAAGTATCTAATTAAAATGCTCTTACGTTAATTAAGAACAAATAGATTTATCAATAAGTCGAGAGATGTAAAGTTAATTTTAGACTAACCATAAGTGCTTGATTTTCAGGATTAACATTCTCTAGGAACACTCTTCTGTGCAACTTCTGTTGTTCTACTTGAGGATTCTTTGCCAACACTTTCCGCATATCAGCTACAATATTCTGCAGAGTTGAGAGGCATCACTATTTATGGCAGAAAAAAAAGACACATATTGGAGACACGAGTATTTTAGATGTTACTAACATTAATCTTGTTGACGTCCAAGTGGCTGATGGCAAGATGAGTTTTGATACGCCAATGAGATTTTTGTGTGATATTTCTTACAACATTTACTGTAAACTTCTGATTCGGAATGTAAATAGCTTCACGGTCATCTCCTCGTACTATAGTTGGTGACCACCACCCCACATGCTGAATGACACAACTAGGGCCATGTTACAAAGCATTTCAAGCAAAGAAAACATATATAAAAGCTTGATAGCTGTTTGATCAATGGCCAGTCAATAGATACATATAAATTTGGCATTTATTTAATTATTTTAGCTTCATAAAAATAAAATATTTTAATAAATAATTAAAACGACAATATCTCTGCATGTATCCCGTCTTTATAAGTATATTTATATTTCCATATGTATGTACTCCCATTTTTATTGCTTAATTTTTGAACTCGTATTAGGAATTACGTGTTGAAGAAGAAGAAGCTTTCAAAATCAAATAATATATGTAGTTAATAAATAATATAAATTAGGTTTACAACTTACAAGTTTATAGTTGAGACTTAATCATACTTTATTGCATATTTTATAGAAATTGTTGAAATATTAGAACCACAGAATCTCGATATCTAAAAGTTCCTCGACTTACTTTTACTTGTATATACATATATATTAGTTATCAATTATATGTAGCATATACATATATATTTAAATCTTTTATCAATTACTGAACCCTAATTAAGTAGTGGATGCGACTATCTTTCTTTTGTACTAGAGCTATATTTTCGTGCTCAACTTTATCTTTATCATTTAAACAAACAGCACATGCATACATAATCTCCATGATGAACATAATTATAAATCACAACATACCTACTCTCAGTTACTACCAGGAAAACTCTACATACCTCAACAGTACCAGAAACTTCATAGCCTTCAATCTTCGTTTTAATCCACTCACTCACAATAAAAGGCCGGGTTGCTTGAATTATTACACTTGAAAGGAAATTTGTAAAAATCTGAAATAAAGAAAAGATCACAATAATCGTGAAAACTTGCAGGTTTGAAAAAGGATATGCCAAAAGAACAAAAGGAGGTTGCACACTGGGAAGATGAAGGGGATAATACTAAAAATAAGATGCAAAAATTGAATGAAAGTTTCAAACTCCTTAAAATTGAAGGAATAGAATGTGAAAGCCACCTCACGACCCGCAAGTGTCAGGAGGACTGTCCCAAGACCTCCTGCAGTGAGCCATTTCTGGGTAGAGAAACCTAGCAACTCCATGAACAATGATACAGCAGCCACCCAAACTGCAGTATAAACAGCTTTGCCAGCAAATTGAAATCCCACCTGCTAGCATGCAAAAAATGTTTATCTTTGCAGTACATAAATCCGGACTTAAATTTTGTTACATTTGTATGATCTATCTATCTATACTATACTATTATAAGCAGAACATGGTATATTTGCTTGGATGTTGGTTTGGTACAGTAAATAACAACCGTTAGATCTTAAGGCGGATAAATGAGAACCATTGGATGTAATATAAAAGAATATTCTTTGTTTTAATATCTAAACTACTTCCATGTGATTCCAAATTAAGAATTAAAATATTAGTTTGTATTTATTTTATATTATTATTTAGTTAGATATAAGTGTGTTTTGTTATTAATAATTACATAATCAATTAGGAGAATTCTAGATTATAGATTATAGTTGTGGAATAAAATAAAGGGTTTGTTTCCTTTACTAAGTTATGGTAGTTTCTATATTTAAGTTTTTTAGAAAGTTACATGGCTTCCATTTCCAAGTAATAGTTATTTATATAATCTCATGTAATTTGTCATTATGGAATAGAGTTGAATATTATGATATAAATCTCAGGATTTCTGCTGTGTTTCTTGCCCATTCTCTACGGAGATAGGTTTTGTCCCTTGTTTTACCCTTCCCCCAATCCTGTCCAACATGACCACGGGTTCAAGGTTCAAACCCCGCCTAGCATATTATAGTTAAACATTTATGTAATTTATTTTCTAAACTATTGAGGTTCAAGGTTCGAGTCTCGTCAACAACATATTTTAATTAGACTTTATATTATCTATTTTCAAAATACAAGGACCGTGGCTCGCAATACCATCATACATAAATTATTATATTTTACTGTATTATCTTTTATAATTTGTTATCCTGCTAATGAAAAAAATATTATTAAAATATAAACAATATTAAGATAAAACATATTAAAAATCATCAGTGCATCGCACGAGATATAAGCTAGTATAAATTAAAGCAAGATAGTATAGTTATTGAATGATGACTTTAGTTTACTAGGGTATCGACCTGTATTATTTTAATGTTGTGGAAATGAAACTTTGTGGTAGATCTTAGCTGGGAGTGGGTTAGGCCTTTATACCTTTAGTTCCCTGATGGTTTAATAAGGGACCTGTGTTTGTGTCCGTGTTTCAATTTTCGTTGTTTGTCTTCATTTCGTTTGTTTTCACCGTTTTCCTCAGCATTGGGTGGGGCTAATAAGACACTCGAGTCCTTGACTGCATAACAGGATCTAGCAAGAGGTTAAATTAATTAAAGTTCCGAAGTCAGTTTCTCAAATTATTTGCAATGAGCTCTTTTTTAAAGGCCTCTGTTTTTTTTTTTTTTTTCCTATTTTTGTTAAAAACCCAAAAATATTTGAGAGGGATTCCATACCAAAAAATGCGCGGGAACCACAATGTAGACATAAGATGATGTCTTATATAAACTCCATCTATGACGACTGCAGTGGGACAGCAGATCACAACAGTACTTTCATCCACTATAATCACTATTCACTAATGGTTTCTGCCAACAACTTGGAGCTATATCGCATATTTTGAATTTCAAAGAAGTTAAAAACATTCAGGTCAACCTAATTGTAGAGTCCCAAAGTCTACAACAATCAAAGGTTGAACGTTGAAACTCTTCTATTTATTTATTCACCGAGTTACAACGTAACATGGAAGGTAATTTGAACTTGCACTTCACTCGACGTAATATCCCCTATTACCACTAGACCACTATAGACCATAGTGGTCAAATGTAATTATAACGGAAAAGCTAGATATTTAATTTTTTTAGTAATTTCATATAATGTTATCACAAGTTAAAAAGTCCCTAGCAAAGCTATATTACTTCACTTTATGCAACCACAAACCATTTGCAATATTACATAACAATGACTGCATTTGTTATAAGCGCAACTATATGAATAAGAATAATGCTTGTTCAACAATCAATATAGAAAAGGTACAACATTTCACAAGAATAAAATAGTTCATGAACGTGATTCTAATCTCCATCAGACAAGGCCAGCTGGCCTGTGCATCACTTTCTTATGAATCCTCACAAACAACTTACTATTCAAAATGAGGTATTCTAGAATTTCACTTCTTTCAAGCTTCTATTTGGTATTGTGTCCATGCTGATACAGTGATTAGACTAGCTCACTTATTCTAACATAAATTCTTTCTTCTTAATTCAGTGTGAATCAGGAAAATAGAGGCAACACCTGAAAGCCACTTGTTATTCAAATAATCCTTGTATTCTTAATAATAGAGCATATTAATACTAATAAAATAAGAACAAAGCAAGAACTTTGATTTATAAAACATACATTTCTTGAATCAGCAGGGTCGCTTGTCTCCGTAAAGTACTTCTGTGTTTGTTGAATTACGCTGCAGTAGATGATATAAATAAATAATATTTAACACATACCCTAAAGAAAGTAGTCTATAGCTCGAAATTCAGCAGAATCGTAAGCAGATACTAATTTAGAAGAATAAGAATCTTGAAGTACGAAATAGCCTTGGAAAAAAGGAATTGATTCAATAAAAATTTTAAAAGATAGAGCGGGAAAAAAAATGCAAGAATCAACAAGAAACTTCAATTACGTAACAAATTATTTTATTAGTCTATCATATCAAAATTGACCAATGATTTCATCCAGAAATTATTTAATGACCAAGTGACAGACAGTGCTCTCACCTTGAAATACAATATGCAAAAGCGAGCACAGTTGACAGGGACCTCACAAAATTCAAAAGACGTTGCTTAACAATTTCACTAGCTTCTGATGGCAAGACCACAGGATCCAGTGCTCTGTTAGAAAAAAATATTCATAAGTGCATAATAATTATTAGAGACACACATAGAACCCATAACTAAACAACTATTTATTTTCCATATTCAGAGTTTAAGTCAGTCAATACCTGCAGATGAGTGTCGCTCCAGTCCAAAGCAGAATAGGCTGGAGATAAGATGTCACTACATAATTGGTGCTACTCTTTTTCCAACTTTTATCACTTTTCTAAATTATATTGAAATGTAAGATATGATGTCCCATAGAAATATCTGAGGTAAATAATAAATAATACTTCCAAAAGGAAAAGAAAATAGAAACGAGCATGTACATGAAGAAAAATATTTCTGCTTAGACGCATTAATGGTCCCAGGCCCCATACAGCAAAAAGTAATACGGTAACTGCCGGAACCAACTTAAGTACAAAATGTTTACTTTGCAAAGCACCGCAAGACCTGCATAACATTAGATCGGTTTACATATTAGATCATACACTGGATAATAATAAAATGGGGGCAGAATAAATTTTTACTTCCTGAAAATTTATTTAGATCCCAAAACAAGGGCAGGAAGCCTAGAATGCAAATAATTTGCTATTTGTGTATCTACCCTCTCCAAATAATAATCATGATAGCATATGTCAACTAGTCTACAAGAATATAAATGTTAATTTAAGTATGTCTACCAAAAAATTCATACAAGGCACAATTGCACATCATCAATTAAAGGTAGAATATGATCAAGTATATTGACTTGCAACAATAGAAGCACCCTAAATGATTGAAAAATGGATTACCTAGTCAATTCTGCAGCTGCATTTTTTAAAACAGAGATGTGGCGAGAATGACCTAAATTTAAAAACGAATGACACGTGAAGAGGCTATGCCTATATGGAGCAGCATGTACTCGTCTGTGCAGTCTATCTGAAAAGCGAACACTCCACGCATCTTGTCGCTGAAATTGCAAACAAAAAAAGGGTCAACCTCTACAACGGGAAAAAAATTAACATATGCCTATGCTCCTTGCGAGCTTATGATTGACCAAAATATAATTCGGACAGTACAGTAACAACTAATGAAAACGACACACTTAGGTTAATCATACTGGGAAATCTAGGGATGGAGATCTAAAATTTATGATGCTAAAAGCTCCTGAATGTTCCACATCAAAGCGATGCACTAGCCACTAGGGTTACTCGGACACTAATATTAAGAATTAGGAACAGAGTACTACAAGTTATGATCGCTAAAAATCTCATGAGAGTTCAACAGCAAACTTCTGCTTTTTTGATAACTTCTGACTTCTCCACAAAGAAACAAATTATAATTAATACAAAAGAAATTCGAAAAACATCGATAGCTAATTAATAAAAATTCATACACTCAACAATAAATCTCACCCATTTTTACAACCCTGGCACCCACCAAATTGTTTGGTAGTAGTGACTACTAGCAGCCTTATAATGTAACCTCCCAAAATAAGAAGAACGAGGACAAACAAGAAAGTAGGATGAAATTGTGAAAATTAATACTACATGGGAACTCATTACAAGCAAATTAGTGTCATCCATGTAATTAAAAGTTTTATTTCCACTATTACAACTGAAATGGACTAGAAATTAGATAACTCCACATATAAGAAAAGTTTCCTGCTATCGACAAAGAAGCGACATGCAGGCATACAAAATTAAATGACCTAACTGTATGCACATACAACCGGCAAGCACTGAAGAAAAGGTTACGTAGACATGTCTCACAAACAAAGCATAAGTCATTAACGTTCAGCTATTGATAAAAAAAATTGACCTGCAGGAATAATTTTCGGATATTGTAATGATCTACAAGCATTAATAAAAGGCAGATAAAGAGTACAAGACGTCATAACACCAACGGACACTCTAACAGACCGAAAAGATACATACCAAGGAAATTGATGATATAGAACCTACTAATTTTACTCTGCCACTTGCCGGCCGACTCTGCTACTAAGAGAACATCCTTGTGTTAGATAAAGCAATTCAAAAACTACTAGGCTGGTTTTAAACAAATAATTAGGTACCTTCAATTCTCTACTGGATGGATGGTTCCAATACATTCCCAATTGTGGGGACAATTGTAAAGTGCAGCCAGTGGCCATGATAGAACAACACTAGAATTCAATTAATCTTCCCAAAAATTATTACGTGGTAATGTTAATAAGTCTAAATAAGATAAGTGACTGATGCAAAAGCAAATTATTTATCAGAATGGTGAACCACTTTTGATGTAAAAGCAGTTTATGTATTTGACAACCGCTAACCCCTGCAACCTCCTGTAAAAAAGTACACAAATATTAGCAAGCCAAATCAGTGAAAATTTATGCATTGTCCTTGAAATGAGTAGTATAGAAATCATTTGAACACATTTTTTTTGTAAATTAAGGTCAGTAACTTTCACAGAAAGACGAGTGATTCTTAAATAAGTTAGATCTCAACCAACCATATGTCAACTAATCTACTTGATTCCACAGGCATGACTTGTGATACATTTAACGTAGCTGCTTAATGTTTGTGTCTTGTCTGATTTGTTGTGCATGATGCAATGCTATTCATGTTCTTCTATAAGCTCAATTAAAGATTCTTTAGCTCTAACTCATAATTTTAATTTGTGGATTTAGAGATTAAAAAACAACCCAACTTTTACTTTCGTCCTTCCGCTCTTGCAGATGCACTGATTTATAAATTAATTTTATCCCACACTCCATTTTTCTTTCTTAAGTTGCCACTTCCCCTCTTGCCAGATACTTGTCCCAAATAAGAGAGCATATCACCTTACACAATAATCCCATCTACCCTAATTTCAATGAAGCACAACTGCCTGAGACATACAAGTTTCCCTATCCATTACATCAAAAAGGACAAACGATCCATCCGGTACTTAACTTTACTAGACACCACATCATCGAGGGTGAAATTTTGTCGTCAAAATAATATTACAAACACATTCAACAGAGTTCCAAGCTATCAATTCTGTTTTTAATCGGAACTTCACAAATCACAATAGTTTGTGTACTTAAAAATATTGATTAAAAATACAAATGCTACAACGCGTGCAACTTGAATATAATGGACATTCTAGAATTCTTCATCACACTCGCTTTATTTCACTTTTTCCCCCTCTTCCCTAAACATTACTGGTTTCGATTCAACACCACGCACTAAATACGCAAGGAAACAAAATTTCATCAAAATTAAACATAAAATAAGTCCCAACCAAATAATATCAAAATTAAACCATAATATATAATTTTATAAGCACAAATTTCATCTAAATAACAAATTCTCCCCTATCTCTAACCCTTACAATATAATTCATGAAATTAGTTAATAAAAATTAAATGCAAAAATGTTGGATAGATACAAGTATTCATATAATTCGAGTTGCTTTATTAAAAATAGACAGGAACATATTAAAAGTAATTCTGAGAAATAAGGTTGTCGGAAAGTGGGGGATTACCTGAACGACGCGGCGGAAGTTGCAACGGCCGAGACGATGGTTTCTACGATGATAGTATTAGGAGTTTAAAAATAATTGTTTTGAAAAATGATACTATGCGTGTACGATGATTATCACTTTGTTTTTATGTATGTCCTGTGTTTCGTTTTGGAAAATATGCACGTGTTCGGGATATTTAATATTAAAATATACTAATATAATTTATTTTATATAAAAACATAGATAGTACTTGAATAAATACATATTATAATCATAATATAAGTTTTATGTAGAAACTGACCAATATATTACTAGAACCAACTTTTTATTCTTAGAAATAGAAAATATAATAAATTTTCCTTTCAATTTTGTATATGTATTTTATTATTATTATTGAAATGAGAGAACTTGTAGAAAATGTTAACTAATAATTTTATTTAAGATTTACAATTTTAATTCAATCTTTATGTATATTAATTCGCAACTAATACAAGTTTATAATCTGTACGGACAGTTTTAAAATATTTTATAATTTTGTTAATAATTTTCAATAGATTATTATATCTATTTTTATTTTAATAAAATTTATGGACAATTTTTCTTTTTTCAAGGCAAATATGGGATTTAAGATCTTCGTCCGGAACCATCTACCTGCTAAATTAATAATTTAAACTTATAAACTATGTTTAAAAAATAAATAGTTCGGGAAAAAAAATAAATAGTTAGTGCTTGTTTGGTTACATGCGGGAAGTAAGTTACTACATGTATTTGTACTTCCTTGTCATTAAAACTTTCGGGAAAGTGTGAAAATTTGTTTGGTTGAGAATATAAGGTCTACACTTGCCAGTAATTCACTTCCTTTATCCAGTTTATTTTAACTATTAAATATTTGTAATTATTTATTTTTGTCTCTAAATTTATTAACTATATTATTTACTAA
>PHNY01218840.1:7898-20048 GCA_003724115.2 Anethum foeniculum
TTAGATCTTTTTCTTTATATGTTTCTGTTTGAAGATCAAGTACTTGTTCGAATTAATATTCGAATCTTGGTTCTATTTTCTTTTGAGAACCTTCTTCATAAGAGGTCCAATATTAGAGCTTAAAATGAAGTAGAGAAATTAAGTACAAAGCTCAAATTATAGGAATCAAATAAGAAGCTAAATGTTACCACTTTTGATAAACACTTGAAAAAGTTCAGCGAAAAAAATTCAGCGGAGGTTCGACCGGATTTTGGCACTTAGAACGAACTTGGGAAGCCCTTCGGGAGGCCAAAGAGTGGTGGTAGATGAGATCACTAAGTGGAAATAGGCTTGGTTGGGTGTACCTAAGCTTGGATATCAAAAACCTTGTGTATATGTATATATATTTAAGAGAGAGAGATGGTTTTTGAAAAGAAGTGTGTTTAAATATTAGAGAGAGTAGAAAGAGATGATGCTTCTTCAAAATTGCCAGCAATTTTGTGGCTCTTAGCTTGTGCCTAAATGGGTGTGGGAAGAGTTCTATTTATAGGGAAAGTTGGGGGAGTGGTAGGTTGAATGAATGGTGTAAATTATAAGGGAAATGAAGGGTTGATGAGAATTTGCCATGGATTGATGACATGGAAAGTAAAGTGTGTTTCTTTCCCACTTTCCATATGAGACAAACAAGTTATGGAGCAGATCTCTTTTCATTAAATAATATGTTTCACTTTTTCTTTTCATGATTAATTAATTACGTAAATACATAATTAGGACCATCAAATATGACCACTTAGAAAGACCTTCAATAAATATAATAAAAATTATGGTTATTACCTATATATCATAAAATGATGGTCTGCCAAATTTGGTAGAAAAAAGTCAAAGGTAGCTTGGTCAAACGCTCAGTCAAAGTCTTGGTCAACACCCCTAAAAATAACAACCAGACAACATTTCTCGAAAAATTACGAAACTTTTACCATGCATAGAGAATACCATTTAAGTGACCAGTCCTAAGTTTCAAGTCATTCTAGCAAGTGGAAGTATTTTATTTTAATTTAAAACGATTAAATCAGCTTCTCGTTACGAGTAAAATACAATTGGTCTTTTGTGAAGCAAAATGGATATTTTGACCAATGTTTTGACTTGAATAACTTCTTAAAATATATTTCCTAATATATAAAATATATTGAGAGAAGGAAATATTTTTGATTATTTAAATATAATTTTCTCTTGAAATATAATAAATTTCCGTAATTTGAGAAAATTACTTTAAATACACATGACATGGAATAAATTGGATATTAATATTCCATAAGTGAATATTAATAAACTTTTGAATAAAAACTCTTTGATGGATGAAAAATGTTTATAGAGCAAGAGTATAATATTTTTCATGTAGCACGAGATCTCTAAAGAATATTTCTGTTATGATAATCCTTCTTCGAGTTTGTTGCCTTATTGATGTTGCTACTGAGATCTAAAAAATATCATATCTCGATATTTCTTTTTCGATCTTTATTGCCGTAAAAAGATATATTCCATAAAAGATATATTTTTGATATTTTCAAAATAATAGATTATCTCTTTACATTTATATTAAAAATATAAATATATTTGAAAATAATTTTCCTAGTTTGACTATTTGACTTGTGAGTGGATCAATTAAATTCATGTCCAAATGGAGAGGATCTACGTGTATTTAAATTTTATGTTTTAATAATACAAATACCAAAATAAATATTATATTGAAGATATCCTTTCAATATTCCCCTTTTTGGTATTTTCCAAACAAACATAAAATTTAAATTTTAAAGTGTGTGCTTCCCCTTGATTTATGCATGAATTTTTGAAAAATTATTTTTGCACATAAGAGTTTCATTCCTTAAAGGCTTGGTGTTCCTCCAAAATAATTTTGTGTTAGATTTATCATAAAAATAGAAGCATCTGGCAAAATTTTAAAATTGTTAAAGTTGGGGGTCTAAATTCTAAATTATCTTCCCCTTTTGTTTGGTAAAATGCCAAAAATACAATAGTACTAGATTAATCATGCCAAGAAAAATAAGTAGATTTGAGTCATGGCAGGTTAGATTTGAGTCATGGCAGGTTAATCAATTGTACCAAAATAATTTTAATCATGACATAGCAATGTATCATTTTAAAAAAAATATGCTAAATTAATGCTAACAACTTAGAGTTTCTTCTTCTTTCCTCTTTTATTTAAGATAATATATAGATGAAAATGTTTTTGTGGACAAAACCTTAAATACATGCATGTCATTGTATGTTCAACCCAAAAAAATGAGACTCAGGCAATATTTTGAAGCAATTTTCTTGATTATGAAGTATGGGTGTTACTAATAAAAGATGAGGTTTTAATAAAAGATGAGGTTTATGGTAGTCATCGAATGATATTAACAGTACACGACTTACCAGGTTATACTTGTTCCAAATGAGTACACAATTGCAGAAAAAATTTTAGTTTTGAGAATAGTAAGTTTTGGGGTCTTATATATTGTGTGGTCTACACACTCGTCCAATTAAAACAGTTTATCAAAATTCAAATCTTGAGATTGTAGTGCAGAGAGTTGATTTACAAGGTGAGTACATTCTATTTGTCAACTAAGCCAAATTCAATGACTAACACTTGTGCATTCTAGTTCTTGTTTAAACAGACTTTTTACAAAGACGGATACTAATACAACTTATAATAGGATCAGTATATAACCGAATTTTAATGCAATAAATCTGTTTACAACAAGGATTTTTACAATAGGATTTCTAATACACTCTAATCATGTTGAGTTACAAAATCTGATACTAATACATTCTAATTGTTTAAACATGCTTATTACAAAGACTAATGCTAATACACTTCTAAACTTCTCAGGTATGTTTTACAGAGGCTATCTCTAATACATGCTAAATTTCACAACTGCATGGAATACATCAGCTATAACTAATACACTTTGCCTATCAGGATAGTACAAAGTGATAACATATGACTTATTCAAAACCAGTTTTTACATGCATATACTAGAGTAATGCTGAGATATGAGTGATACAATACTTGTGACAATGCAGACATGGAACCAACTTACCAATATGGTTATTAGCAGTGAAACTTTGAAACAGGAAGTAGATAGCACAGTGAGGATGTGTTCTTGCTCTCTTATGCCTGCATAGTTAATTTTAACAAGGAATATTGCACATCTACTAAGATATATACTATTTAACAGGAAGTTTTGTCACCAGAGCTGAATAAACATAGGAAGTATATTACAAATACCAAAAATGTTCATGTGTGGTTCACTAATTGAACGGAATAAAATCCTGCACCTGTTTATTTACAGACCATTTACAGACCACAAGAAGTGCATACACTTCTTTCAAATTCAAATAAGTTCTAGTACATATTACAGTCATCCAGCAGATTAAGAGGAGTACAAACCAAATTAATTAACACACGGTTCTGGAAGTTACAAGCATTGAAATACACTGCAACACCAATTAAAAGTGAGACATTCACCAAGCACAGAATCACCAGTCAGCAACTAACAGCAGATAGATCATCCAGTAGCATTACCATCAGCATTACGAAACACATGAACCAGATGAGACAAATTTTTAATATGTGTACCAACAACTCCTAGATCTTCTAATTCATGAATCATAGCTAGATTGTCAGTCAGAGGGACTTGTATGAATTAACAATTTCCATATCTAGAACATCATTAGTTCCTATGGTTGAAGCAGCTTGATTTTCCAAGTAGGTGATCCTATTTTTGCAAGAAACGGTGACTCCTTCTAAATACTGCACCTTAATTTCCAGATTTTCAATTTTAACCCTTTTAAGCTCTAACATTAGTTCACTAAACATTACCTTGACAGACTCAAACTTAGACAGAAAAACATCCTCTTCCCTAAGAATTGCACGTATGACAGTAGGAGTAACTTCTTGGGGTTCACAGTGCATCAAAGGAATTTTGGGCCTTATGTGATTATTAGTAATGTGTGAATCAGCCAAAGTAGAAAACTGGTCAGGCATATGAATATTGCACAAGGTAAAAAAGGAAGTGATTAACAAACCATAGGGCATATAATCAACCAAATGTGCATTAATTATGTTGAGAATGATGACATAACAGATGCTAAAATTGATTTTGTTGTTAAAAACCAAGAACATCACTTTCATGTCAAAGAAATCAAAATATTTGCTTTAGTTAGGCTTAGGAAGGACATTTGCTCTAAGAATTAATACAAGATGTTGAAAAATGCTTTTAAAATGCATATAATGAATTCCACAGTTGACATCACAAAGACCAGTGGGGACATCACATTCACAGAATGTACTCAACATAAGTTCAAACTCAAATTTGTTGAAAATGAAGAAAGAATAGATGTCAACACAAGGCAGTTCAGATAGATGAAGTGGTAAGTGCAGTGCCTTATTGAAGCTCTTATGGTAACACAAATGACTTTCTTGTTAACAGTGGTAGTGAAATACAAAATCCCATCAAACCCTTTGGTTATACTCATATTACAATAGAACTCACCCATCAAATGTGTATAAAACTGTTTACCTAAGAGAAAGACAAGCCCTTCCCACGTAGCATTCCTTACAATAGACTCTACTTCACCTCTCATGTTGACTGAGATACCTAGTTGGACATTTTTAAGCATTTCAATGAATTTCTTTGATTTTAAGGGGTTAGCAAGGTCTGGTGGAGGAGATGAGGTAGTGTTTGAGCTTGATTTTCCTTTAGGGTTTTGCCTTGGGTTCATTTTTCTTGAGTAAACTTTAGGATGATAGGGTTTTCTTGGCCTAGGGTTTGGAGAGTGTGGAATCTGGTATTTGGAGCTTTGGTAAAAGGGAATGGAATAGTTTTTGTAGCCTTTTCTGAATTTACCAAGCTGTGATCTTTTGTATTTTGGAAGGTGAGTTTTCAGTGTGGTGGCTTTGTAGTGTATGAACTGGTTTTTCTCCATATCTTCTAACAGATATGGATTTTCAATAGCAGGCGGGTAAAAGGGCTGAGCATAAGGGTTCATAAGGGTTCATGATCAGTAAAGTATTGAAATTGTAGTGTGAATGCTAGGAGAAAGAGGTGCTTGTGAATTTATACAACAAATATACTCAGTTTTCCCTTTTTCTAAAAAAAAATTGCATGCAGTTTACTATTCATGAACAGGAAAAATGACAGCACAGTGATGCACAGGATATAGATGTGTGTGCATGAATTATAAGTGTAGTGCAGCTAATGTGATGATGTAACACAAAAGATAGTAGCTTACTCTAGACACAAGACTGCACAGTAGCTTTAAAAATTTCCCGTTAGTTTTTTTTATATAGACATATAGTAAGTATTATTTAAAAATTTCCCATTAGTTTTTTTTTATAGAGACATATAGTAAGTATTAAGAAAATGCCAGGTTATATATATATATAAATGCAACCACAACACTCAGTTTATTTACTACTCCTTTCAATTAGCTAGCTAATCATGTGCAATAAGTTCACAAAATCAAGAATTAATTATGCCATAGTAATTAGTAGTGCACAGTTGTTTCAAGAAACAAGTTTCAGGGGTATATTAATTGCCAGTCATCATACTCATAAGTGAGTCATATAGATATGTATATTCATGCCAGATTGCATAAAGATGACAAGATTAAATAAAAGTTTTCTTTTCGGTTTGTGCAGAGAGTGAAATAAGATTTTAGTATATATCTTAAAATGATGCAGGAACAGATGAGATGAAGTCTGGATAAAGCATGCATATTGTACTTTAAAGAGAATAAGAACAAGAATTTTTATTGTTTTAGGTTGAAAATCTGTTTTGAAATAGTGAAGAAGTACAATTTTACTTTTTCAATGACAGGGAAAGTCAGACAGCACCATACTCTATATGTTAAAGCCTAAAAGCAAACAATTACAAGGTACATTCCATTTAATGATAAGCAAATCAGTTCATATAATGCAGAGTGCCTCTTAGCTCGATAACTTTTATAGCTGATCAAAATTTTGTACACCACATTTATCACACAAAACATGCAAAATATCAATGTCTTGACTTGATGCAGTCAAGTGACCATGTAACACACCAGTTTATCCAAATATTATGTAATGCACATATAATTTTCTCTAGAAACTAATGTGGCCGTTTATCACGATGGTGATCCAGATACAGGACAGCTCAACGCTTTCCTGCCAGGTCCTATTGTGAGGGCTGTGTGTGCAAGTGAGCAACTCATTTATCATGCAGTGTAGGTCCTAGTGAGGGCTATGTGTGCAAGTGATCCATAGCAACTCATTTATCATGCAGTGTACTGAAGCAGCAATTCATTATATATCAAACACTACATAGATATTCATACAGTAAGGCAAACACTACATAGATATTCTCCAATACAGTAAGGCATGAGTTATTTCAAATAACAAACTAAGGCAACTAAAAATTGAAACATTCAATCAAACTGTAATATAATTCAGATATCCCAATTAATCTTCAAACTATCATTTAGCAGTAAAAACATAATATCTTTTATATCAATAAATAGTCACAAATTGGTCTTCCCATATGAGACTTGACAATAACAAAATGTATTTTCAATTCAAACTTTCAATTTAGGTCAAAAACTCCACGGAGATCACACAACAGGACTATTATTGAGTCAGGTTACTTTATAAAATTACAGAATGAGCATACTTAAATCACATTTTTTGTAATTAACATTCAGATAACTCAATCATAAACTGTTTAACTCATCAGCAAGTTCTTTTACACCAGTAGTTAAGCATAATTGCATATAGTCAGACACTTTAACATTAGTTGAGATAATTATCTTGGAAAATCAAACCATGTCATGCTTTCATACAAATACATAGTTAACTCTACGCATAGTGTTTGAGACTATAAGTAACATACAAGGTTCACCTCAACAGATTCTAATATATTAAAGATTTCGAATTAAGAAACCCAACATCAACAATATCATGAACTCGTGTAACTCAAACAACTATATATTCAAGCATCACACATAGTCCAAATATTAGCAATAAATAGTGAATTCTCAAGACTTTCGAATGGCAAAAGAGAACTAAACCCCATGTCATTGGAAGCTTATCATACAATCAAAATCCCAAGCATACAGTCCACTTAAATCATCAAATAATTACCAAAAAAACTTACTTGGGCCTGTAGCTTAGCCAAGCTTCACATGACTCACCTGGTTGACTCGATCGCGGACTGAGTCAACCTCCATGCTTCACGAGTAGCTTTATACAAGCTTTGAATCTTGCATTCATGTGTTTTATAGTCGAATTATATTGCCTCCGGTCTTCTCCTGTAATCAAACTCAACTAAAATTGTTAGGGTTTTGAAATTGAAATCGAGAAAGAAAGAATAAATTGTATGTATCGATTTATTTGAGTACCAATATCGACGATTATCAACAATTTAAAACGAAATTGCTGACTTTGTTCGTCGAATTCAATCTTAATTTACCAACCCAAACGAAAGATTACACAATCTAATGGCTCGATTGATGAATCCTAAGGCTAACAGATACTAATCACTATCTAATTTTATAGAAAATAAGATAGAGATGATGATTTTAGGGTTTTGCCATTTTTCTCATTAGTCGGCTCCAAGGCTTCTATCTCTGCAACTTTTAATTTCTATAGTAGGTTTGAGTACTAATTTTTTATGGATTCTACTTTATTTTGAAACAAATTTCTTACATTTGATGTCATAGTTTGCACTGTATTAACTAAAGATTTATTGGATAATGACTTTAAGAAGTAACTTTTATAAGGAAACATATGTATTGATTCAGATTTTTATGTTATGTTGGGTATTATGGTAAGCAAGATATAAAATGATCTGGAACAACATCAGTCTTAAAATGTAATAAGAGATTTATTAATCTATCAGTAATTAAAATTAGTTCCTAGGTAGATAATTCTTCTTGTATTCAGTATAGCTCTACAAAATTAAACTTTGAACAATGGAGCAGTGATCATGAAAGAAATTACAACTCATCTGTTATTTTGTTGAGTCAGATGAATAGTGCTGAGTACTGGAAGCGACCAATTATGACAATGATCAAAGCGGATGTGAATGCGGCTTTTTACGTCCAGTCCAGCATAACAAGAAATGATTAATATTAGTATAGGCGACTGGAGGACTACAAACTGATGTTTCATCTGGGGAGATAACTATAGTTTCGTTATAATTGTTTTGCTACAAGTTAATGAAAGGAATCCTAATTTTGAAGTTTTGGTGCCTAGGTTGTTTATTATTGGAATTGTCACTTTTTATTTTTATTTTTTTATTTTTATGAATTGTATAAGTAAGATATTAAAATTTTTGAAAAAATATTTTGATTAAGAAGTATAATCATCTAGAAACATGAGCAGAAGCTCAATTACTATTGATGTCGTGGCTCTATTGGCCAAGAAGTTGAAAATAAACTCTGGAGATGAATTCGATGAATTCAAGTAGAATTATCTTATTACACTCCATCCACCCTTCATATACCAAGAAAACAAACATTAGTAACGGAGATAAGAATATTATTTTAGGTAAAATTAAAGAATGTTTAAATATGACAAAAATGAGATGTTTGGTCGATCTCTTAAAGTTTTCATAATTAGTCAATTTTATATTTATAAATTTATTGTCTTAACAAAAGAAATGAAGTTTTAGAAAAAGATGTTTGTGGTACCTAACCAAAACTCAAAAGTATTTAGACTTTCAAAAACATATAATAATTTAGAAGTTCATTAAATCTCAAAATATTTAATAACAAATTTTTAAAAAATTAAAATTGACTATTTTAAGCTAAAAATAAAATAAATTAAAAAAATAAAATAAATTAGATAAATAATTATATATTATAATGTATGCTTTATGTGCTTAAAATATTTAATAACAAATTTTTAAAAAAATTAAAATTGACAATTTTAAGCTAATAATAAAATAAATTTAAAACAAATAAAATAAATTAGATAAATAACTATATATTATAATGTATGCTCGCCCTGCTTTGCACGGGTTATAAGCTAGTATATATAAATGTCCTAATAGGATTTATATAGGAAATGTTTTATGGGCTGAAATTTTTAAATTATTCGGCCGAAAAAAATAGTTTGTATACTATGGGCCTGAAACACTTGATCTTGGGCCAAATTTTTTTTTGTTTGCTGGGCTGGACATAAATAAATTAGTAGAAAATACTTAAATATATATATATATATATATATATATATATATATATATATATATATATAAATTTTTGAAGGCATTTATTTATAGATATACATAAGTATTTAAGTATACTTTGTGAGAGTAAATTTTAATCATTAAAAGTTATTTACTCGAATAGTGTTTTTCCCTGTAAATATAAGTTATTAAAGTCCTCTAAAACCCGATCAATAAATTTCTTTATTGATGAATCTGAGTTTTTAGAGACTCTTAATAACATGTACGAGAAAATAGCTTTTTCGTGAAATAATCTTTTATGATTATTAAATATTCTCACAATGTGATAAATATTTATATAAACCATCTATTTTATAGATTCCAACATTCCCAAATCCAAACGGAGTTTGGTAAATCTTTCAGAATTTAATTGTTTCGTGAATATGTCAGCGAGATTGAACTCAGTTTCAATATGAGTCATTTTTATATCCCCTTTATTGACATGATCACGTGAAAAGTGATGTCTCACATCTATATGTTTAGATCTTGAATATAATAGGGGATTTTTGCTAAGATCAATAGAACTCGTATTATCACATAAGATTGAGATGACATCAAACTTTATATTATAATCAGCCAGTGTCTATTTCATCCATAATATTTGGGCACAACACTTTGCAACTGCTATATATTCAGCTTCTGTTGTAGAGATGGACACTGAGTTTTGTTTCTTTGAAAATGAAGAAACTAAACATCCACTAAGAAACTGACAAGTACCACTTGTACTTTTTCTATCGACTAAATGCCCGGCATAGTCCGAATCGGAAAAGCATACTAAGTCAAATGGTATTCCTTTATGATACCAAAGACGAATATCAGTGGTTCCTTTAAGATATGTCAATATCCTTTTTACCGGATAAGTGAGATTCTTTTGGTGCTACTTGAAATCTAGCACACTTACAAACACTATAATGAATATCGGGATGACTTGCAGTAATATAGAGCAAGCTACCAATCATACCCCGATATTTCTTTGTGTCTACTGGAATCCCTTTGGGATCTTCAGTTAATTTATCTGATGTAGACATAGGAGTAGAGATGGGTTTGGCATTATCCATTTAAAACTTTTTCAACATCTCTTTACAATACCTAGATTGAGAGATATGGATGCATTCATTAGATTGCTTTATTTGCAATCCCAAAAAGAAGTTTAATTCTCCCATCATACTCATTTCAAATTCTCTGCTCATGCTATCTGAGAATTTTTTACATAGAGCATCATTTGTTGAACCAAAAATGATGTCATTTATGTATATTTGTATGAGCAATATATCATCTTTTTCTTGCTTTGTAAATAAGGTTTTATTAACAGTTCCCATTTTAAATTTATTGTCTAAAAGGAACTTTCTCAACCTTTCATACCAAGCTCTTGGAGCTTGTTTTAAACCATATAAGCCTTTATATAATTTATAGACGTATTCTCGATGTGTTGCATCTTCAAAACTGGGAGGTTGTTTTACATATACATCCTGTTTAAGAATGCAGATTTAACATCCATTTAATATACTTTGAAGTTCTTATGACACGCATAGGCTAATAGCATTCGAATAGATTCAATTCTTTCCACGGGTGCATAAGTTACATCAAAATCTATACCTTCCATTTGAGTATAACATTGTGCAACCAATCTTGCTTTATTTCTAATTATCGGTCCATTTTCATCTAATTTATTTGGAAATACCCATTTTATACCAATTATAGAGGTATCTTTAGGCTTTGGGACAAGTTCCTACACTTTACTACGAGTGAATTGGAGTAATTCCTCTTGTATAGCAGAGATCCAATACTCGTCTAATAAAGCCTCTTTTGCGGTCGTAGGTTCTACATGTGATAGAAAGCTAAGATGATTCACAATGTTTTGAAGTTGTGACCGCGTTTGAACTCCTTTTCTTAAGTCTCCAAGAATATTGTCTAATGGATGACTTTTTATTGTAGGAATTTCTTTAGGAATTTCAATCAATTCGAGTGGATTTTTAGGAGCGGGAGTCCCAATATCCATATTTTCAAATTGTCGAACAATATTTTCAATATCATCTTGTTCGACATCCTCTTGGTTAACATGATCTTTATATTTCGCAAGTAGTTTACTTTCATAAAATGCAACATTCAATGATTCTTCCACCACGAGCGAGTTGAGATTGAACACTCGATAAGCTTTACTATTTGTCGAGTATATAAGAAATATACCTTCGTTTGATTCAGGATCAAACTTTGTGAGGTAATCTTTTGAATTTAATATGAAGCACTTGCTTCCGAATACTCGAAAATAGCTTAATTTTGGAGTTTTGCCCAAGTAGAGCTCGTAAGGAGTCTTTAACTTTATAGGTCGTAATAAAACCCGATTAAGAATACATGACAAGCGGTTGACATAGCTTCGGCCCAAAAATATTTAGGGCGATGATATTCATTTGATTGTGGAGTATATGTAGTGGAAAAATTGTATATGATCCCATTTTCATCACAAAAATTTTAAAACTAGAATTCTCAAATTCTTTACCATGATCCGTCCTTATATAGGCTATGGCATTATTCTATTGATTTTGAATCTTCTTGTACAAGGAGGAAAGAGATTCAAAAGCATCACTTTTAGCTTTGAGAAATTCCATCCACGTATATCATGAAAAATCATCAACAATTACCAACGTGTATGAACATCCTCTGAGACTTTTTATAGGAATCAGACCAATAAGATCCATATGTAGTAGCTCGAGAGGTCTTGAGGTAGATACCATAATTTTGCTTTGTGAGAGGCTAGATTTTTTTTTACCAATTTCACAAGCTTCACATGTATGATCTTTTTGATAATTCAATTTTGGTATACCTCGAACATGATCTTTTGTTGATATACTTTTTATCAACTTCATGTTTGCATGCCCTAATCTTCGATGCCATAGCCATGGATCATCAT
>PHNY01218852.1:352-12792 GCA_003724115.2 Anethum foeniculum
ACTTTATTATGATTCAGTATTGTATTGATGCGTTCTCTGAGACTATAACCTATGTGTGTGTGAAAGGTAAGGGTCGAGATATGAGTAATTGTGTGTTGATGAGAAATATAAATGAAATGTTTTGAAAAGGATGTAAAGTTGCAAGTGACAACCTAGATTCCTGACCCTGGATTTGGGGTGTTACATTCAAATCAGCTTCCAACTAAATCATCTTTATGTGATTAATGATAACTTGTGGTGCTTCATCCTTTGAATGTAAGAACAATACCCATGTGTACTTGGAGTAGTCGTCAACAATCACTAAAGCACATCTTTTCCTAGATACTGACAGAATATTGACTGGACCAATTAAATTCATGTGGATTAACTGAAGAGGTTCAGTAATACTTGTCATTTCCTTGCTTCTGTGTGATGCTTTCTTTGACTTCCCTTTTTTCACATGCTTCAAAAGTCCTTCTTGACAGAATTCCATCTTTGGTAATCCTCTCACCAACTCCCTCTTTACCAAAGATGTCATTGTCTTGAAAAAGCTTCTTGTGCCATAGCCAACTTAGTTCTGATGAAGCTTTGCTGTGGAAACACCTCACTTCTCCATCTCAGGAAGAATTCAAGTCAGTTACGAAAATATTACCTTTTCTCGCTCCCTGCAAAGCAAGCTTCTCATTTTTCCTGTTTAAGATCAAACACCTTTCCTTTCTGAGATCAACATTGTATCCCATATAACAAAATTGACTGATACTTAGAAGATTGTGCTTTAATCCTTCCACAAGAGAGATGTTTTCAATGATGACATTCCCGATTTCCAAATTGCCATATCCTGTCGTAAATCCTTTGTTGTCATCTCCAAAGGTAACTACCGGGTCAGCTTTATCAACCACATTTATGAGCATGGACTTTTCTCCTGTCATGTGTCTTGAACATCCACTGTCCAGAATCCACACGATCTTCTGCTTTCGTACCTCACCCTGCAATCACAAATTGATTAAAAAGACTTTGGTACCCAAACATGTTTGGGTCCTGAAGGTTTAGAGGTTTTAACAGGATCAACATTTGAATGAACCTTAACATACTTAAGTTTCACATCGACTGTTTCCTTCTCAGTGTTAGTTTTGACAGGGGTGTCATTAGACTTAGAGTAGGTGTATCCTTCCTAGTTTTAGGAGGTACCACAGTCTTCGCCTTTACGTGCTCATTACTCATGCTTGTATTAGTATCAGTGCAAGTGCTAGAATTTGCATGATATGACTTAAAAAATTCAGACATGGTAAGAAAATCATATGGCATGCATCCAGCTACACCACAGGGCTCATGAAAACTAGGCATGTTAGGCATGGCAGGCATACTAGAAGATGCAACAGTCTCTACTTTAATCTCGGTACATGCATGAGTAAGATGTCCAGCAGAATTACAGTTATTACACAATTTTCTAGATGCAGATGGGGAAGATGCAAAATCATTCTTTCTATTAACACCTACTTTCCCATTCCTGTTTTTCTTGGTCTTAACCTTAACATTTGATCAGTCTTAGGGTTTTCAATTTTAGCTGATTTCTTAAGTGTTTCAAGTTCTTGAATCTCCACCTTGTCACCTTGTTCAGTTTTAGATTGTTCATTTTTAACTGAAGCCTTAGGTGTTTTTGGAAATTCCTCTACCTTCTTCTTCTTCAAGTCCTCAACAAGCAACTCTTCCTTAATCAGTAAACTTTGTTCATCTAAAGGTTCTGAAACAGGTTTAGTGAACACATGAGATTCCACGTCCTTGACAACATATGGTACATTTTCTTTGACAAACACATGGGTCTCAAAAGTACCAATATGTTTCTTACCAGCCTTCTTAGAGTGATCAAAACCTATAGCTACTTTTGTGCTAAGTTCTTGATTATCTATTATCTCTTTATCCATCTTAGCAGAATTTTGAAAAGCTTTTAACTTTAATTCTAACTCAGCAATTTGATTTCTAAGAATAGTTTCTATTTCAACATTGCACTTTACCTTGTTTTCTAAGTATTCATTATTCTGTTTAAGATCCTCTACAGAAACTACAAGCAAGCTTAGTTCTTCATTCTTAGATTCTAGTTTAGGGACCTTTTGAACCAAATTAGCATTTTCCATTTCATATGCTAACATGCTTGTATGAATGTTAAACAGTTCTACACTAAGATCTTGAACAATAGTTTTATACTCATCATTTGTCATGTCAATAGTAGTTTGAATAGGAACCTGAGATGATTGAGGTGATTCATCTGAAGAGTCTGCCGTGAGTGCAAGCTTTCCATATTCTTCATCATCTAAATCAGTGTCATCCCAACTTTTTCCTTCAACTATGTAAGCTTTCCCGTTGTGCTTGGCAATCAATGCATTCAGCTTTTTATTCTACTTCTTTAGGTCTTCATAAGTTTCCTTCTTTTCGTATGTCTCCTTTCCGTTTGTTGCTTGTTTAGGCTTCCTGCAATCAGACGCGAAATGCCCGAGTTCATTGCAGTTATAGCATATTGTTTTGCTCCGGTCAACCCAATTTAATTTGTATCCACCTCTTGAGCTGGTCCCTAATGAATAGCTTCCTTTTGGATATTTCCCTATATAGCTCTTGGTTTTGTAATTGGC
Source organism: Anethum foeniculum (assembly GCA_003724115.2). Taxonomy (NCBI): domain Eukaryota; kingdom Viridiplantae; phylum Streptophyta; class Magnoliopsida; order Apiales; family Apiaceae; genus Anethum; species Anethum foeniculum. Next base: position 2,956 of record PHNY01218852.1, read on the forward strand.
ATTTTTCCTGAAGTGTACATGCTTGAATCTGGAATCCATATAAGCCATTGACTCATCAGCTAACTCTTCAAGTTCTTCTGGAGTATAGACTTCACTTTCTTCCTCTGGATCAATTACAATCTCAGCTATTACCAGTTCATTTCCAGCTTTAAGAGATGCAGTCTTTGTTTCAGATGTTTTAGGTTCATGGGCCACTAAAGCAGTGGGTTTTGCAAGTGTTGTGCTCTTTGTATATACAGAACCGGGGCCATAGACTATACCTCTCTATTCTTGTTTCAACTCGTATGTCTTCAATTTGCCATAAATTACATCTATGGGCATGGTTATGAAATCAACTCTTTCTCTAATGGATGCATTCTTTTGCTCAAGATAGAACGTTAGAGTCAACATAAACTTCCTGTTTGTCTCACGAAGAGGATAAGTCTTCCCCTGTAATTTCAACTCGCTCAACAGCTTGGTGTATCTTTTCAAAACTAAAGATAGCTTTTCTTCAGGTTATGAATTAAATACTTCATATTGAGATGTCAGGATATCCAATCTATTCTCCTTCACTTCTGTTGTGCTTTTCATCAGTAGTTCAATTGTATCCCACATTTCCTTTGCACTAACACAACTCATGATTTGATGACTCATATCTGTATCAGTGGATTCCACTATGATGAGCTGAAGACTCGTGTCCAACCTCATGAGTTCCTTATCAGTATCAGTTTATCTGGATGGATCCTTCGGAGTAGAAGTTCTTGGGATCCTTACTCCAGCAGTAGTTGTTGATTCAGGAACTACGCCTATGGGTATGTACGGGCCATTATGTAAAATCCCAACATAAAGTGGATTTGAAGCTTTAATGAACATGGTCATCTTCCTTTTCTATAAGTTGAAATTATCTCTGTTAAATGGAGGAACCTTGATGCTACCGGTCTTCTGGATACTCATTTTGTTGACGGAATAAAATTATTTAAAATTCAAAAATTTCAAGAATTGAAAATTTTGAAAAATAAAAAATTTCAAGAATTTTTTCAATAACTTGTTTGCTTGGTATAAATCATTGGGATCTTGATTTGTATATCAATCAACAAGCTCTGATATCAATTGTTAGGTCCCAATTATCGTAAAAATGGGGGGTTGAATACGATACTCACAAATAATTCGATTTATAAAGAAGTTCTTCGTTAAGGTACGTAATCGAGTTAACCACAAACAAGTTCTAGGAATATATTGTTTTAGTAATATAAACCTTGAGTTTGCTACACTCTAATCAATAATGATTAGCTACAATAAATTCGACAGCATAATGTTATAATTACAAGCTTGAGAAATAAATAAGGTCTTCAATGGAGCTCTTGTAAGTGTGCAATAGGTTGCTGAAGAAGATAATACATAACTTAATTGCTTCTACTTCCTTATATGTAGACTTCACAAAATTAATTACGTGGCTCAATTAAAGCCAAGTTAATTACTTTGTGCTTCTGTAATCATAGAAATCACCAAGGCATAAGTTGCGCCAAGAGTGTGGAGCATTTGTGGCACCTAGAGTGATAGTCACTTAGACAAATTCACAAAGATGCAGGTGGCGCCAAGAGGGGTACTAGGTGGTGGCGCCTACAATAGACTTTGACTTAGATTTTCTAATCCAACTCTTGGTGGCGCCAAAAGTGGAAGATCTAGGTGGCGCCAAGAGTGACTTCTACTTAGAGTTCTTGCATAAGTGCTAGGTGGCGCCAAGGGTGAAGTGCAAGTGGCGCCTACGGTGTAACCATTTTGACTTAGTAAATTTTCTTGACATTTATAATAAACCTCAATCTTCTACATTCTTCAAACCACTCTCTTATATATCAACTTGTTTACTTCTGAATGATCAAGTAAACCCTGTTCTGATGTGTTGACGCTTAGTGCACTGGTCTGGTTCACAAATGACTAACACTGTATTGAACTAACTTAATCTCTTTACAATTCTGAGTTGATATTGACTGTAGGTTATTCAATGCTTCATCCACTGAAATCATGTGATCTTCAATACTCAAACTAATACAATCCCTTTTGACTGAAGGTCTTCTGTTCTTTAGTTTTTCACGAAGGCTTGGACATGTTAATGAACTTCTTTCTGTGACTCTGTGGTAGACTTCAATCTTCAGGGATAAGTTTTGACTCTATGTATTTATCATGTATTCAATCTTCTGGATTCCTGTGCTTCATAGTTTAATACTATTTACCTGTTTCTTTTCCTTATTGAGTTATATTACCTCTATTACATACTACGTTACATTATTTATAATATTTCAAAATGTCTGATACAGGTGAAGTTCAACATTTTCATCATCCATCTATGTTCCATTTTTACATTTGTTACACGAACTTTTTATATTTTCGGCTACCATCCCATTTTTACGTGCAAATTGCAAAAAATCGTTTACTCCATTCCAATATTCACTACTCGATGAAAGTTGAACATTTTCGAAACATAACTTCATCCAATCCCGATTTCGAATAGATATCTACGAATACAAATTACATATATATGTATGTATGTATGTGTGTGTGTGTGTGTGTATATATATATATATCCATTAATGCATTTTAAATATTTACACTAAAATAAATGAATATTCATTTAATAAAACCAAACTATTAATCATCAATTACAATTCAAAAGTAAAACAACACATTTGGATACATGATATAGATGTACCAAAATCAAAACACACTTGTATATATGTACAAGTTATACATATATATATATATAGGCTTTTGATCAAATACAAACTAGAATTGAAATGAAAACTAGAAAATAATCTCAGCTCTTAGATCCATTTAATCTAATGGCCCCCCTATAGGCAGCACACAATATCAAAATACACCCTTTCACACAGCATCTCAGCTTTTCCCATCCGTTTTTAATTTGATTTTTCCATCAATCGGTAAACTTTTCTTAAAATCCAACTTCACTGTGTTTTTCTCTATGTCGCAACAATCATTTTGCATACCATATGTCATATATTTTGATGCGATTTAGAAAAAAAAGTTATTTTAATTTCTAGTTTTCATTATAAGGGGGTTTTCATTATAAGGGGGTTTCTATTGGAGTAGCCCCATATATATATATATATATATAAAATCAAAACACACATGTATATATATATACAAGTTATATATATAGGAGGAGGTTCAAAAGAGACGGGGTCTTAACGATAGATAGAGAGACGTCTTATGTTTACCATTGATTTATTTTTCATCCAATGGCCTAGATTTGGTTAAAAAATACTGATATATTACTTCTTTTAAACTATAAGGGTAGTATAAGAAAAGAAGAAAATACACAAAAAATACATACATATTTAAATTTATTACCATGTATAGTAAGATTTGATGAGATTTCTTTAATTGCAAACTCTTTACTTTCCATCTTTGGCTTATCAATCATCTTTAGGTAGTTGATTTGTTTATAATTTGAATAAACTTTCCATAAGAATTATTTTATTTTCATTCATTTAATGGATTCTGTCAGCTTATTAATTCTCTTTCTATAAATTATAACAAATGTTTTGAATTGTCCTAGCTACTATAACATTCCATAAAGTATAATTAATGTATGTTTTCAAATAAAATTCTCTACGTTTCTATCAAAAAGTAAATTTATTTACTTGTCTTGGGGGAAAAACGCGAAATATATTTTATTTAAAAAAGGAAATGAAATAAAAGATCCACAAAATTCTCAATAACAATATGAACGCACAAACCCATCTCTATATCTCTTTCTCTGCTTCAATGGTGTCGTGCTAGAAACAATCATTCTTGGTTCCCTCAAGCTATACTTAGAAACATGTCTTAGTATAAAGTTCAACTCTCCTCAGTTCTATCCTAAAGTATTAAAGCGACATGTTTTACTGTTGGTTTCGTCAGGGTGATTCAGACAACCGTGCTATAGAGGATGATGGTGAGACTGTAACTGTAGATAAGAATAGTGGTGGAGAAGAACCTAGAGGCACTAGTAAACAGTGGTGAGTCCAAAAAGGCTGAGATCAAAGCTCCTTTAAAATCTATTGAAAATTAAAAAGTTGCTCTTGAAAGCAAAGTGGTTACTTTGTCTGCGAAAATTTCATATGAGAGAGACCCGCAAAAGGGGAAGTTGTGGAAATTCTTTTACCTGTTATCGACAATTTTGAAAGGGACAAAACCTAAATTAAGGTAAAGACGGAAGGAAAAGAGAAAATCAACAATAACTATGAAAGCATATTCAAGAAAATTGGTAAAGACGGAAGGAAAAGAGAAAATCAACAATAACTATGAAAGCATATTCAAGAAAATTGCTAAGGTTCTAGGATCTCTTGGAGTTGCACGACAACTGGAAACCCTTTGATCCCATGTTGCATGAAGCTATCATGCGTGAAGAGTCTGACTATTTCGAAGAACACATTATACTTCAAGAATTTAGCAAGAGGTTTAAACTTGAAAACAAACTCTTGCATCATTCAACGGTGATGTTACATGCGGGGAGAAGGTTCTGATAGATGTTCTATAAATTATAGGCATATTTGAAGGGAAAAAAATCATAAGATTCTATTGTGTGTTTCATAATAGATTTTCTCAACTACTAAAACATAAATAAATTTTGTGAGTGATTTTCTTATGTGTTTTAGATGTAAAATGAATAAAAGATTTAATAAGTCTTTGTTTAATGGGTAATTATTTAAACAATATAAATAATTTGTCCTATAAATTATTAAGAAACTAATATTAGACTTTGTAGATATATCTGTTCGTAGCTAAATATATGGAAGATTCTCCTTGGTGTATAGATTTTAGAAAATAGTAAAACACATTCAAATACGTTGGAATTAATTTAAAATTTTGTATTGTTAATATAAGATTATTAAATCGTATAATAAATTCACTTATGTGTTATATACGTAAATTATACGAAAAAAATTATAATTAAACAATCATGTTTTTGATTTAGAATAAAAATTGAGAATTAAAATAATTTCCTATAATTATTAAGGGAAAGATAAGTCATTATTAAATTTTGTAACATGAAAAAAAGAACCCTAAGATTCTCTTATGTGTTTCGTAATATATTTTCTCAAGTAAAATAAATATATATTGTGCGGGAATTGATGTGAAAATTTAAAAAAAATTTGTGTATTTAAAATAATTTTAAATTTTATATTAGATTCACTTATTTATTTAAGAATTAATTTGAGAATTAAACTAAGTATTTTTTGGAAGTTAATAACAAATGAATTACTCACTATGTTGTCGATGCCACTTTATAACAAAATGTATTTAAGATTCTCATGTGTGTTTTAGAATATATTTATATAATAATATAATTAAATAATCATTTTTTTGATCGATAATAAAATTAAGAATTGAAATAATTTTCTACAAATTATTAAAGGAAGGATAAGTCACTATTAAATTTTGTAATATGGAAAAAAGAACCCTAAGATTCGTAAATATTTTTGAATATGATATGTTATCAAGTATTTTATATTTTTTAATATAAGATTCTCTAAAATGCTCTATGATTCTCTTGTGTGTTTCATATTAGATTTTCTCAATTACTACGACATAAATAAATTGTGTGAGAATTGATATGAAAATTTAAAAGAAATTTATGTATATATTAAGAATAATTTTAAAAGTTGTAATAAGTTATTTTTGATGTAAATTATAAAAAATGATATTAAATATGAATTTATTTAATTAAAAATTTATTTAAGAACTAAATTATGAGTTTTTAAAAATTATTAACAAACGAATAACACACTGATGCCACTTTTTAGAAAAATCTACTCAAGATTCTCCTTTGTGTTTCACAGTAAATTTATAAAATTATATGAATTTATGTTATAAATGAATAATATCATTTAAAATAATGATGGAATCAAATAATAATAATTTTGGAGAATCACATTTTCTATTTTATTTCCTTAAAAACACTTTATGGAATCTCAATTAAAATTGATGTGTTATTTTTTAAATGTAGTCGTATAAATTTTATGAGTATTTAATATAATTTTAATAAAATGAATGTAGAACTTGAGAATAATTTATAAGCTTGAATTTTTTTGGAAGTTGTCTAATGAAATATTAGGTAGTGTATGATAACACTTAAAAAATGAAATTTTTTTAAAACAACATTGTAACTTATTTGTTTGAATTTTTTTATAAGATTTTAATATTTTAAAATTATGTACCATTTTTCAAGTGCAGTCATAAATTTTAGTTACTCAAAATAACAATCATAGGTACCCAGTTTCATATAAGTTTAATATAATAATTTTTGTTGTATTATTTTCCAAAATTTCAATTGTGTTGATATATTTTTTCAATTTTTTAATTATGTTGTTATATTTTTTCAAAAAAAATTTCTTTTTTATTTTTATTTAGCTTTCTAGATATGTTTTACATAAATTCTCTTAAAATGTTTGAGTAAATAATATACAGACAAGATTTCCTTAAGCGTTTTATAAAAGTATATTAATTTTTAAAAATAATATTGATATGTCATATTTTTACTAGATTCTTTTAAGTGTTTCATATAAACTTAACAGAAAAGTTACATCAAAAAAACTTAATAGGATAATTTTTTTCGTATTTTCTTTCAAAAGATTATTTAATTAAAAAAAATAAAGATAGATGTGAATTATGAAAAATGATATTTAAAAAGGAATATATTTAGTTGAGAATTTATTTAAGAATTTGAATAAGTTGTTTTAGAATTTATTAATAAACCAATAATTCATTTTGTTGCAAATGCCACTTTGTAGCAGGATATATTCAAGATTCATGCATGAGATTCAAATACATCTATAAAATTATATTATTAATGAAACAATCCTAATTTTTTCATGATTCACTAATTTGTTTTACATGTAAAATAAGAAAAAAAATGAGATTAAATAAGTCTTTAATAAGTTGTACCTCACCTTATTTAGAAAATGCTTTTTTCTTGTTTGATTCTTAAGAGAGTATATTTTTATTGTAGAATGACTTATTTTTAAAACTTTCCAATAAATCCCAATGTGTTTTAATAATATAGAAAAACTTATTTATTACACAAGACTATATATAACAAAAAATATTAGAGATTACAATGTGTGTTTTACAATAAATTTTATACTTTATAAGGATAAGTGATGTATACGATCACAAAATTTATTGATCTTAACTAAATCACTTAAGCACTATGTCCTAGCTACAATAATGGAGAGATATTGTTCTCTGTTTCAAGCCGGGGATAAGAGAGAGTTCACATTCCTAGGTGCTCTTTAGCACGTTAACAAATAAAATTGCTCATGTTGACAATCTCTTAAGCTGACAAATAATTAATGTCTTTGTGTATTTTAAGCTGGTGCCTGCTTCTTTATGCTTCTTAATTCTGTCCTTCTACATTTTAAGGAGTTGCTCTCTGCTTTTCTGATGACTCCATCTTCTCAGATTTGGCCCATTTCTGGCCCTGGTTGATACTGAGTTGCTTCTTCATAGGCATTATCAAGGAATTAAGTGTGCCATGCAACGCCCTCTATAGCAGATCACACATTAGAGTCACTGGAAGGATTTCCTATTCTAAGCCTATGGTGACAGCTCCAAATTCCTTAGAGATTTTCAGCATCATCTATAAGTTTAACTACTTGTGCACTAAGAAGGGTTCCCTTGTTCAACTCGAATTGGTTGAGAATTTTCGTTTTTCCTTTGTTATCTTTCAGCACACCCATCTCTTGATCTTTATCCATTAGAGCTATGCCATTCAATGACATCGGAGCAGTAAAATTCAAGGTTTCAGATAAAAATTGATTAGGGATAAGCTCTGGTGCTTTTATTATCACGCTCGATTCATCATTCCTCACATCTCTTACAACAGAAGAGTTTGCAGGGACTGGGATATAACCATTATCCATCCTTTCATGATCCTCATTCATCACGTTAGCAGCCTAACTAGGACCTTATAACAGAACATTTTAATGAAACTTAACTAATCTATAACCAGTACTCCAATGCAAAGAGAACACCAAAATTAATCCTAACACTAAACTTTAGCAAATTCTAAACATGATAATCTTACTATTTGAGTAACTCTTAAACAAATTATTATAACAGAACTGTTTATGGAACTTAATAATGCGAGCTAAATTTCTATACATGTTCCTTATATTACAGAGGTGTGAAGAGATATGAAAATAAATTATAACTTGCTTTCTCAGATAATAATGATTCTTATCTTTTTATTTATAAAACCATAGATCGATAATTAAAAGTAAAATACTATAGTAATTTTCAGAACACTTAGGTGTCTCTTAAATATTAATTTAAATCATTTTGTAGACTTATACTTTCATAAAAACACCTTCAAGAGTCTACACAAAAAATTAATAATCTTAGGGCACATTTTAATGTCAGCCTATAATGAATATATTGAACAAAACAACTAAAGGAATTTTGAGACATATCAGTTAAAACATATAGAAAGCATCATTAGAAATACTTTTCAGCTTGACCATTATGTGAATCAGAAATAATTTTGAGGGTCTTCATTACAGGATCCATATATGACCTGCATACATGAATGACATACTCATTATTTTTAATACTTCAGCGAGCAATTGATCGATGACTCTACTGTATTCATTGTTATAGAAATCTTACTACTGGACATCTTTACTTTATCATTTTTCTATAAATTTCCATTCGATGATGAGCTCCATATCACTCTCGTGCATCAAACATACAAAGATTCTTGTTAGTGTTCTATAGTGTTCTTCATGTCTAACAAAAAATGTTTTCCTTAAACATCACCTAGGGTGTTGCATCATTGTTATTTATAATCTCTCTCTATGTCTTTAACATACATTTTTTATAATTCTAGACGCCAATCCATCTTCCTTATTCAAGGTTGCTTTTTGAGTCTTATTCTGGTTGGCTCTCTCCAAATCTGACGTTGATGATGCTATAATGAATCTGTAACAGAAATCTGAGATTCCTATTAATGCTCTACTTGAGTATGTCGGATTTGTTATGTTGTTCATATAGACAAAAACTTTTGATAAACAATTTCATCTGTAAGAAAATACCAGGTTGTCGGACAAGAAGCTACAGCCCAGTTTTACCAGAGCAATTCTGAATTTTATATTTTTTGATCTAACAATGCGTGCAAGTATTAACAAATCATGGCTGTCTACAACTAATTTGTAAATCAGGAAAACATTAATTTGTGAATAGATTTTAATATCCAAAAATAAAAAATCTCAATCAATTCAATCAGATATGTTAATTATTTCCATCCTTTTTTGCTATGTATATTGACATATATATACAATCAAATACAAATATATTGCCCTTCCAAGATTACAACAATTACCACATTGCCATTAGTTCCTTATTTTATAAATATATTATAATATTTAATAATGGATGGCTAAGATCTTGTCTCTTATGTCTCTTGCTAATCATTGTCTCTCTAGAACCTTACTATATATATATATATATATATGGGCTTACTCCACTACAAACCCCCTTATAATGAGAACTACAAACTAAAACAATTTTTTTAAATCATGTCGAAATATATCACATATGGTATGCAAATTGATCGTTACGAGATGAAGAAAAATACAGTGAAGTCAGATTTTATAAAAAGTTTACCGATTGACGGGAAAAATCAAATTAAAAATGGGGGGAAAAGCTGGTATGCTTTGTGGGAGGGTGTATTTTGATCCTGTGTGGTGCCTTTTGGAGGGCCATTAGATTAGATAGATCTAAAGGCTAAGATCAGTTCCTAGTTCTCATTTTAATTCTAGTTTGTATTTGATCATCTCCATATATATATATATATATATA
>PHNY01218909.1:1983-16567 GCA_003724115.2 Anethum foeniculum
GTCAATTCGCCCTGTAAATCGCCCACAATTGAATTTAGGTTAGTTTTCCGGGTTATTTGATAAAAACGGGTTCAATTTGGGGATTTTACGAATCCCAGTCAATCCGCGATATTTTTACGCGGAACCAAAGTAAGGGTATAATCGACTTTTAATTGTTCCGCGGAAAAGAAGCGCGGTAAGGTCTGATCCGCGGATATTAAGCGCGGAACGGGCGAGATTTTTTTTTAAATCTGGGCTGGAACAATTTGTTACATAATTGGTCCCTGACAAATGATTGTCAGGGACCTGAACCCTTTGACTATTACAGTGCAGTATAGATCCAGTTACAATTTTTTATGATTATCACTAATTTAAAATATTATAATTTTGATATTATTAAAACTAGTTATAAAATTATAATTGAAAACTACTTTTATGCTTTTGGTAAAGATCTAGACAAAAAAAAGAGAGGACAAGTAGCAGAAAATTGAAGTCTTTTAAAACAATTTCGTCCCAACGATTAATTCCAGCAGGCGCCAAAGTGTATGGGCCAATTGATTTCTCAGGCCGACGGAATATAACGATTAAACGGCACTTATCTGATCGGCGGTGGTTTCGATATTTAATTTGTTCCTATTCCTAATCGGTAACACCCTCACTTTCATTCTATTCTATTCATTCTTCTATCCATTTTAGATTTTAATTAGGGCTTTCTTCTTCTATTCTAAATTATAACCCTAGACCCCCCTTTTGTACTCTACTGCTTTGAATCTCAACCTCTGCGTACAAATTATTGTTAATTTTATGTAGTATAATTGTTTGTTATCATTTAATATGAGCAACTCAACTCCAATTCACTTTAGGAAAGCTTCTAGACTTATCACTTCTATTTTAACCCTAGTCCTCTTACTTTTCTTGTTTCACAATTCTAATTATATTGCCAAAGCAAATTACACGATTTCGGATACAATCTTAGTTAATGATGCTTCTAGTGTTAAGCCAGTGTTTCGTCGCCATATTACTGAATTAAGTTTGAATTCATCAGATACTATTAATGAAACTGATTCGAATAATTTGAGTTTATTGGATGGTGAAACTTGTTATAACTTGGTTCATCATCAAGGTTACGCTACTAGTTGTGAGTATTTGAAAGCTCATCCTGAATGCTCGTCCACTGGTTTTTTTGACTACGTTAAGTTTTATTATTGTGATTGTGGACAAAGTTCAATTGCTTTTCTTGTTTTTGGTATTTGGCTTCTTGCATTGTTTTATCTATTGGGAAATACTGCCGCGGATTATTTTTGTTGTTCGCTGGAGAAGCTTGCAAGTCTGTTGAAATTATCTCCGACAGTTGCTGGTGTTGCTCTGCTTCCACTTGGAAACGGAGCTCCTGATGTCTTTGCAAGTATTGCTGCTTTTGTTGGGACTGATGCAGGTGATGTTGGATTGAACAGTGTTTTAGGTGGTGCATTGTTTGTTACTTGTGTTGTTGCTGGGGCTGTTTCTCTTTGTGTAGCTGACCAAGGATTTGAGATTGATCGCAAATGCTTTATAAGAGATATTCTCTTTTTCATGTTTACGCTGATGGCGCTTTTGTTTATTTTAGTTGTTGGTAAGGTCAGTGCTTGGGCTGCTGTAGCATTTGTCTCCATTTATTTGGTTTATGGATTTGTTGTTGCTACTAATGAGATTTTAAGAAAGCAAGTACGAAGGCTGAAACTAGATGTTGTTACACCACTGCTACCGGTCAGAGGAAGTATTTTTTCTCAAAGCAGCCTTGAAGACGACTCTATTTACGGTTCACTGCTTGAAATTGATAGTGCAACTGATGAAGACCAGTCAAATGCTTCTTTGCCACAGTGGATGTGGGCATCAAATGTAGCAATATATTCTAACAATGCGGTTAAGACACCTGATGGTGATAAGCCTATGTGGGGATGGAGTGATGAGAGCTATGAAACTGGCAACTCGTTCTCATTCTCCTGTTCTAAACTATTTGCGTTACTGGAATTGCCTTTGATAGTGCCAAGACGATTAACTATTCCCCTAGTAGAGGAGGAAACTTGGTCAAAATTTTACGCTGTTAGCAGTGCTTTATTGGCACCAGTTCTTATGTCATTTTTGTGGAATACTCGAGACAGTGTAACTATCCAAAGCACAATAATAGGGTATGTTTTTGGGGTCTCAGTGGGTTCTACACTTGGTGTCCTTGCATATTGGAACACCAGATCAGATAGTCCACCTCAGAGGTTTTTAGTGTTATGGGTTTTAGGTGGCTTTTGTATGAGTATTGTCTGGTTCTACATAATTGCAAATGAGCTTGTTGCTCTGCTGCAGGGAGTTGGTGTAATTCTGGGGGTTAAGCCATCCATCCTAGGGTTAACTGTATTGGCATGGGGTAACTCAATGGGGGATTTGGTGTCAAATATTGCCTTGGCAACAAATGGCGGAGATGGAGTGCAGATCGCATTTTCTGGATGCTATGCAGGTCCAATGTTCAATACTCTTATCGGTTTGGGAATTTCCATGTTACTGGGAGCTTGGACAGGGGAATCTGCTTCATACACAATTCCACAAGACAGAAGCCTATTCTACACTATGGGATTTCTAGTCTCTGGACTTGCATGGGCCCTTGTAATTCTACCAAGGAATGACATGCGTCCTAACAGGATGCTCGGGGTAGGACTAATTGCTATTTACTTAATATTTCTTTCAATAAGATTGAGCAATGCAATGGGGATCCTACCACTACTTGGCCTCAGTTGATGAAGCAGTGTTCTTGTTTTGGGAAAAGCTTTCTTAATTACACATGGCGGTGGGTGAAGCTCATGTACTACTTGGCCGGCAAGCCTCAATGTCTCTTTTAGCTTGACATGAAACACCTGTGATATTTAGTCACGTAGACTCAAAAATGAAAAGTTTGTTCGTAGATACCTGGGCTGTGTAACCCTGTGTTATTGATAAGCTTGTTAATGTCCAAATCATATACGAACCCTGTAACTTTTTCTTCTTGTACTCGTAATTTATACACATGAAGAATAGATTTGTTATGTTTAGGAGTTGAAAAATTTAGCCATTCAGCCCTTTTTTTATGATTTTATTTTGGCTAAATGTTGGAATTTGTAATTGAGGAAATGGCACCTCCATTGGTTTATGCAACAGAGTAATTGTTGAGGTCCCAAAAAAATTCCCAAAAGATGAGATGTCAACTTTGGAAAGAATTTTGGGACTCATTTTGAGACCCCTAGTATTATTTTTTATGCAAGAATCACAATCATATTAGAATATGCTTATATACTGGAAAAATGGTTAACTCATACAACTTGACGCTTTGGCCGAGTGGTTAAGGCGTGTGCCTGCTAAGTACATGGGGTTTCCCCGCGAGAGTTCGAATCTCTCAGGCGTCGTTCTTTTTAATTTTTTTGAGTCTTAGTATCGTTAAACCTCTACTGCCAAAATGAATAAATGTAAATTCAGAAAAAGTACGGTCGTGTTCATCACGGCCGGTTAATCTTTGATTTCATGTAATTCCATAATCAAAATATTATGTAGACATTTAAGCAATTACATTCATTCCATACTATCAAGTGTTTCCAACAAATGTATTCCTCACCCGCCTAGTAAAATAAAAATGCACACACTACTGTTCCAGACCCTTATTCTAACAGTTGATTTAATAAATCTTCCAGCTCTGCATTGTAAGGAAGCAACCCCAAATTAAACTCAAATTATTTTACATGATAAACTTTTTGTTAAATAATTTGTTGGTTCAAATTATATATGACTTAAGTTCTAATAATATGGCAACTGATTATCTAAACTAGTTTGTTTATAGTTAAGCTAATGAGCAATGCTAGGGGTCCTGAAATGAGCTAATGAGCAATGCTAGGGGTCCTGAAATGAATCCCAAATTTGTTCCCCAATTACACTTGTGTTTTAATTAATGGGCTCATATAAAAACACACCGGTCAATTTATTAATAAGAGAATGACCAATAACTAACTTGAACACATCGTCATTTAGGAACCGTTTTAGGAGTTCTAGCATTTCTATAAGCTAATAGTACTGATTTATGCAAATTTTGGTAATTGAACAGCAATACTTTAGGAGACTAATCACCTCTTAATATATGCAAACCCCAAAATGATAATACTATAACATAATACAGAGAAAATTTAGAACGACAAAGAAATTGATGATTAGTTTCAGATCAAGAGTTGCAACTGGTTATATCCTGTAAACTTGGTCTTTGGAACTGAACATTTTGCTACAAATTACTATTCGATGCTAGCTAAATGCGCATCAAAATATTAAAAAGCTTCAAGATACTAAAATAGTGGCAGAGCCTGGAAATATCTCTTGTTTGCCTCTTCATTCTTGTATTAGGTGACTTCAAGAAAAAAAGAGGAAACACTCCACTGCCTGCTACTGCTTGATCTAGTGGCCATACTTCTGGAACTCCCACTCACTATTATCTTCAGAAGACATAATATTAAACCATATTAAGTATTCTGAAAGCTGAAAAACAAAATATTAAACAAAAAGGTACAAGTGGTATAGTGTAGTACCAAGAGGACACACTTGACGAGTTTTGAGCCACCTGCTGATGCAATGGAAATGGAAAGCGTGATTGCACACCCCTGCAAGATTATAAACTTGTGTGAGTACAAGTTTTTTTGGTACGGTCCACCTCAAGAAATTTAAATAGTCTCACACAGAGTTGGCTCGGCAGAGACCGAACCATCCACCTCTTGTTAATAAGGGTGAGGACACTAGGCTACAATGCTAGGCATTGTGAGTAAATGTTACTGAAACGCAAGTGATATGTTTAGAAGATATTAGTAATAACAAGGCTAGAGGGGGGAAAAAACACTCTCCAATCCACTAATACCCCGATTCAATAATTTTTAAATATTACATATAGGATAAAAGTAATGCAACATCCATTGATAGCTCGGGGCATAAATGAGTAATACTTGCATTAACCCCACCAATATAATTAGGTATGTACAATAAATAATAACATACTTTGAATCAATGAGTCACAGGAATGACAAACTTTACAAGTATTAAATGTCAACAAGGATCCATCATCCATAGAACACGCAGTTTCAAAAATGTGGAGCAACTACCAGATCGAGTTAAATTGAGCCTATACACGTCTAAAAGATTCACAAAATGTATGGGACTATAGGAGTGTTCAAGTATACATCCCCACTATATACAGCACCAGGTAAAAACATAAATAAGGTCATGAAGAACACATTCATCTTTCAAGGTAATAAAATAAAAGGCTAAAATGAAAAGAGTATAGAAAACGAACAAAATGTAAAGCACTTAAAATAGGATCTCTCAGATAAAAAATGAAATACAAGGCAACAAAATTGAAAACGAAAGACGTAATAAGAGAGGGGCAGTTATACATACCCCAAGCAACAGTGCACTCCTCACTGGTAGCACTAGCCTGATTAGCTTGGCATTCAATGCCTAATTGAACAACACCACAAGAACAAGCGAATTAAGGATTGGAGTTAGGGTATATAAATTCCACAAGTAGTTAATAATATGGGTAATATAAAGGATAAATAATCAAATTAAAAACATATATAAACAATAAAGATTAAGAAATAAAAGGGTACTAACAGAGATCCATGATATGATTCCTGCAGATAGCACAGTTATCAACAACGATATCTGCAGCCAACCAATATAAAAAATGAAGTCATATTCATCAACAAAAGGGGTACGCGATTGATTGAAAACAGATAATCGAGAGAGAGAGAGAGAGAGAGAGAGAGAGGGTTATGAATTTAATTAATTAACTAATAACAAATTAACTGACCCCAAGCCCAGAGAGACACAGCGTTCCACTTTTTGATTTCGAATCGCTTTGGTTTCTTTGAGGAAGAAGAAGAAGAAGAAGAAGGAGCTCCCATCACAACATCACCGGATGCCATTATCCTCAACCCTTGCGACTTTCTTTTTCGCTTCCGACGACTGACTTTATGTTTAATCTCTCTGTCCTAGGGTATTTATATATCTCACCCCCCCAGGCCCAATTTCCTACTCCCCCCTACTTGGCCCACAACCCCCATTCCATTCAATATTTAAACGGGCCGTCATTGTGCCATCTCTATTGTATAAATTTCAAATTTCAATTTATTATATTTAAACGGGCCGTCATTTTAGAGAGACCTAATTCGGTTGACATATAAATTTCGAATTTTAAAAATTAATTAAAAAATATTTATTATATAAGTTGATACATGAATTTTAAAGATATGCAATATTTTTTAATACAAATAACTAACATAATATCACATGTATGAATTTCAAACAAATTAACAAGAAGGTGATCGTGTTGACGAGTGATTATGGACGCGCAAGCTAAATGATGTAGTGTTAATCAAAGTGATATGATTTTGGAAAAATATTTTATGTTGTATTTCATGCTTATGTAAGAAGACTATATATTATTTGATATATATTACTGGGTGTTAATCCTTAACAATTAGGTGTTAGATAAGCCTTATGTAACACATTGCTCCATAACCCTTAAATCAATATTTTAAGGATCCAGATTAAAACCTTTTTTTTTCCTGCGGAAGTGACTTTTCCATTTCTGCGGATAATATTCGCTGAAAGGAATAAGTCTGATCCGCGGATATTATCCGCGGAAAGTAAAAAAAAAATAAAAATTAATATGGACCCTTGAAATATGGATCCGACGTCCCTGGTGCATTGTGTTGGATAAGGTTTATCTAACACCCGGTTATCAGGGAACATGACCCTATATTATATAAATATATATATATATATATATATATATATATATAAGTTCAAGTATTTTATTCTTATATAGAGGAAAATTAATGAAGGATGGACTTTAAAAAAGTATGGAATATTACAATGTAGAGGTTTTTCATGTTTCACATGCATTACAAGTTCAAGTTTGACACCCAGTATGTAATACCCCGACTTTTCCGACTATAAATTACACTTAAATATCAAACAAAACTCCAAATATTATTCATGCTAAAAATAAGTTTTAAATATGTCCATAAAATTCTAAAATTCAAGACATAAATAGAATTATCTAGCAGAAAATAAAATCAAATCCAAGGAGACACAGCTCCAAAATCAAATATCATTACTAAAATGTTATTCCAAATGAGCTAAAACCAAGTTCATTTTCATGACCGTCTAAAAGTCAAGTACATGAAAATTTGTAAGTTATGAGCCAAACAACCCAGCAAGAAAACAATTCGACACTAGTAAATCAAGTAGTTCATAATTTTTATATAGTCAAAATCCAAAGATCACATATGATATAAGTTAATTCCACAGCTATCGAAGGCCACAAATATCTGGTGACACAGTATCATAAGTTCATATCTTTTGTCAATAATGCACCCCCTACTAAGGTATCATAAAGTGTGCGCCCCCAAAAGTATCATAAATTGCACTCCCTACTAAGGTATCATAAGCTAGTTTCGAAACTATACGCAATTACTAACGGTTCATAAGTCAGAGCTCACTGGGAATTCTTATATCTAAAAATATTTTACTTGATCCATAATTTTTGAAATAAAAACAGTGCAAAATTATTAAAAGATTTTAAAAATAAAAATAAAAGTGCGAAAAGTTAATTTACTTTAGTGCGCTAATGGCGTACCACAATATTGCCAAATATCCTAAATTTAAATTAATCAAAACAATTAAAATTAGGAAATAACTCCATATACAAAGATCTACATTAATATCATTATCAAGAATTTAAGTGACTATAATTTAAGAGAAATTCTAGAGTCCACGAATTGATTCCCAAAACCGTTCCCGAATGCTGAGTTGTCAGTATATGATTGGTTGCTTTCTCATAAATGATATGGACCCATCGTGCATCCATATGATCCCCACGAATAAAAACACGCCACGTGTCATTCGAGACTACTTTTGGGAACGATTTCGGGGTACGTAGCACTGCTCATAATTTAAACACAAGAATGAGTAGCATGGCACTAAACAGGATATAATAATATTATTAAACATGATCAAAATATTAGCTGGACTTAAATAATAAATAAATGCATGTTTTGAAGTGGCCAGACAATATAAATGTAAATATAATTCTACTTCTGCCAGGATGCATTAATCACGTACATATGTATATCCATGTACATATGTATATCAATATAAATAGTTACAAACATGACACTTACAATTAATTTACAAATACATAAATATATCTATGACTAGTATGCTGGAAAGTGAAATAACATACATGCATGCAGAATATTTAAAGAAACACAAAAATAACTAATAGTCTCCATTCAGAACATGGTACTTGGAGTGAACCATTCGAAAAATCTCTATCCAATGCAAATATAATTCCTAAGAGAGTGACAATTCCATATAATGGAAAGCCGCCAGGTATTTAGACAACTGCACAAAGTGAAAATGGATATCATTGAGACGCTGTAAAAAAATCAAGGTACATACTAGTATTAAACTCAAAGTCATATGGCTCAACCCGAGTATGGTACGTCTCTCTCTCTGTGCTATACACATCAATTTATGTTTATTTTTTGTAAAAGGTTTAATTTTAGGATTGTGTTTATTTTGGTTCTGGATCATGCGTTTTGTTGTATTTTATGTTGAATGTGGTTCTAGATTTCGCGTTTGTTGTATTTGAATTTTGGTTCTCATTTATTTCTCGATTATGCTTTCCTTGTACTTTTAATCGTGATCATGAATTGGTTGTATTTTTTGTTGATTTTGGTTTTCGATCGTGCGTTTGTTGTATTTTATCTTGAATGAGTACAAGGAGTATTTGTTTTGAGTTATACTCCTGAAATTCTTTTTGTAACAAAGATTGTTGGCTGTAGTGCCTGTGGAGTTATACTCCTGAAATTCTTTTTGTTCCAAAGATTTTGATTGTCATGTCTGCGGCGATCCAAATTTATTCTCGGGTTTGCCCAACGGAAGAGAAATCTTTAGTCGGTCGATCAAAAATTATTTTATAGACAATTAGGTATGATTTAGTAGTGATTTTTAAATTGGAAATGTCACCCGTCGTACATAATTGACAATCAAATAGGGTTTTAGTGCAACTCCTGCAGAAAATAGAATGTCCTCAACAGTTTTTCAAGATCAATTTTTGTTTGGTTGTTTAGAGGGCTTCATATTCCATCTCTTTTAATTTTCTTTTATTTTTTTTTGGTTTAATAAGCTTCAATCTAGGCTAGTGTTTATGGATAGTTTGTGATTGAATAGAGTTGAGATTAATTATTTTAAAAATTGCTTTTCACTGATCTTTGGTATTATCCGGAAGCTCGGCCTGATGTAGTTCAGGTTCTGTTTTCTATAGTGTTTGCTAAGTGCAATTGGTTCTTTGTATCATGATATAGTTCAGATTCTGATTCCTATAGTGTTTGCTGAAGTGCAATTGATTCTCTGTACCATGAATATTGTGTTTCATGGTGGCCATGATAGATGGCTTGTTTTGTGCCTTCAAGAGGTAGTATATTATCATGGATGATAATGGATATTATTATAATGTTAGTTTATACATGAAGAAATCAAGTCCTCTCTTAAAAAAGTAAAGTTTAATATGTAAAATAAATTTAAAATAATAATTTCAATATTTTATTTTAACTTAAAAATAAACTTTGTAAATAGATGATGGTTTTAAGTGTCCAAATCTAGTGCAGTATTTATAATAGGTGTTAAAATTTGATGGGCATGTTCATCAAATTGAAAATATACGGTGGAAATATTTTTAGTTTAAATTTATAATAAATTTTAATAGGAAATCAAAACGCAGATAAAAAAGAATTTGTATCATTTTGTATTTGTATCCTTTATATAGTTGAAGAATTAAAAAATGGATAACCAATATGACAATTATAGGTTATAATTTTCAATGTGTTTCTTTAAAACGGAATGATACAAATAATTTGAAAATAAGGTGTAAAAGTCTTGGAAAAAATAGAAAATACAGTTACGAAAAACCATAATAATATAGGAATCATAAAACCTAATGATTAAAGATCATAAAGTAAGCAAAAATTAAGGGATGTGATTTTTTTTCCAAAATTAGTCAACTAGAATTGAGTATTTATAATCAACTAAGTTTTAGGCTTAATTGATTAATTAGGTTACTCTTTTAGCCATAAAGTGAGTTTGATTTGCTTGTCTACAGCAAGGCAACAGTTTTGAATTTAAAACTCAATTATGAGTCTTCCACTTCAGGGAAGTTTATTATAGGCGAATGTATATACTGCCATGGATCATGCAGGGATTAGCGCATAATAGTCAAAAGTATGGCAAATAGTTAGCGGGGAATTTAAGTTGTAGTATTAAATTGTAATTAAAATTTTAGCAATATGAAGTATATAAATTAAAAGTTTTTGTGCTATTAGAGGATGGCTAGAAAAGTAATTCTATATATTTAAGTCGACTATAATTATATGTTTTTAAAACTATAGTTTTATATCAATTCTATAAATAATTTTTTTGATATAGATCTTAAGAAATAATAAATACATGTAAAGAACGGTCGTCATGACACATATGTATATAAGTGTTAAGTTTATTTATTAATATGGGATTTACTTTTGAGTTGTTTCATGTCAATGTTAAGAGTCAAACTAGGTTATGTTTTAATTATATGTCTAACCAAAGGGATCCTTTGGCGTTTCAGTTTTCTATTTTGTAAATTACTAATTTTGATAATAAAATTTATTTTTAAATTTCCCCAACATATTCTAATAAATTTTATAAGTTATTGGACTAATGGACCTTTTTTTGCTTCTGTGATTTCTAGGTAAGCTATCGGTGATTTGGAGCACGACTAGGAGATTTTTCAACGAGGTGTTCTCTTTTCAGACTTTATAGTTTTATTGTCTAAGTGCCCGGAGGCAACATGCGTACCTTTTAGTTAGATGATAAACTTTCTTGAATGAAAGAAACTCTCTTCTCCTGGTGTTTTATTCCGAGGCTATTCATGAACGAATAAGTCATTCTTGACAAAAAAACAAATAGTCTTATAACAATTGATTAAAAATCATTATGGGGGTTAAATCTGCCAGGCAAGGTTATAAACTTTATATGGAGGTTATGCCGAGGGGTTGTTCCTACCGCTGAGGCGTTGAGGAGGAAGTATGTGGATGTGGATCCCAGGTGTGCATGGTGTCAGTCTAGTTTAGAAAGTGAAATTCATGTGATATTTACCCAACGGTTTTGCACGAGACGTGTGGAGTCGGGTGGGGCTAGTAGATGTTATGCAGCCATTAGTTAATGATACGGCTTTGTCATTAATGCAGCGAGTGTTCCAGAACAGTAACAGGGAGAGGAGTTGTATGATAGGGATGGTGTGTTGGAATTTGTGGCAGAGGAGGAATAACTGGGTCTGGAACTGAGTTAATGATTCAAGTTTTGGTGTGCGGTCCAGATCAAATAGTATGTTTGCAGAGTGGGTGCGTGCTCGAGAGGATATGGCAAACCAGAGGTCACCGCAAGCAATATGAAGAAGAAAATGGGTGAAACCTCGGGATGGGTGGCTCAAAATTAATACAGATGCTATGTGTCAGATGAGAACAGGAAAGATGTGGATGGGTTGTGTTATACGAGATAGTAGAGGGCAGTTTGTACGAGCCCGTAATATGGTGGTCCAGGGAAGCATGCAACCAAGAGAAGTAGAAACAATAGGCCTTAGGGAGGCACTCTCATGGACGAAAGAGTGGAGGAACTATATGTGTTTTTTCGAGTGTGATGCTAAAGCAGTGGTGGATGCTTCGAAGTGGAGGAAAGACTCTCATATTTTGATGCGATCACTGATGATTGTAAGGAAATTCTTAAACACTTTAGTGATGTGTTAGTGGTTTATTGCCCAAGGTCTGCGAATACTGTAGCGCACTTTCTTGCACAAGCTACCTGTTCGATGTCTGATTCTCAGGAGTGGTTATCAACTGCTCCAGATTTTATCAATTGTATTATTGCCGAAGAGGCTATTTGATTTTAATGCAAGTACGTTTATTTCAAAAAAAATCATAATTTTGATTAGGATGCTCTTGAAATCCATAAAATTCCATGTATCTTCATCAATTAAATACAAAATTAATTACTTTTAATTACATTTATCAAGAAATAAATATATTATCATTATCTAAGTAATTATATATAAACTAAAGAATTCTGTTGAATACATTTACAGGTACAAACAAATGGTATAATTAAACTAAAATTTAAACTAACTAGAAAAATAATTGATACGAAACAATGCATAAATGCAGAGCACATATCTCACATAATACAAATGATATTCAAATCAACTATAATAGTTTATAAAACAAGCCATCACTGAGGAATCACCTAAGAACATGCACGCACCCGTGACAAAATCATGCATTTTATATAATTATATGATATTCATGGCACATCTATATTATTGAAAAGTTTTTAGCCAAAATGTTTAATTAGAAGAAAACTAAAGTTAAGTACATATGTGAATTAATTAACAAATATCAATATTTAATAACATGAATAAATCATGTACAATTACATTGACCAAGCATATATAAATATGTATTCAAAATAACTTGACAATTACATAATAAAATGTTAAAAGAATGATAACAAAAAAATAATTAAAACACATACTTTGAAAAGAAAATTAAAAGAAAACAGAGAGAACAAAAGTACCTGAGAAAGAAGATGTTGTGCAATAAATAAATGAAGTAGGATACATGTATTTATGTTGAGAACCAGTCAATCTAAAACCTTAAGTTATTAGAGGAAGGCCTCATATGGATCTTATATTATATTCAACACTCCCCCTCACTTGAAAACCCATTTTTTGGGTTGAATAGTGGATCACGGGCTCCCATCTTTGGTTGCCTTCGTGTCCGTGATAAATTGTGAGAATATTGGGGTGGCAGGGTTGAACTTGAGACCCCCGCCGATCACAGCTCTGATACCATGTCAAGAAACCATTTACTCTAAAATCTCAAGGTGTTATGAGGCCTTCCTCTAATACCTTAAGGTTTTAGAGGAAGACCTCATACGTATCTTATATTATATTCAACAATTTATTTACAAATTTGACGTAGTGTACTACTAGGTTCACGACTAGTTTCACCTCATTATTTCAAAATTGACACATATCTTATCTCTAGTAACGGTTGACTGGGTAAAATAAACAACTAAACATTTAAAATAAAAAACCCTTTTAAAAAATATATAAATCACAAGAAATATTTACATCTATATAAGATAAAAACAGTGGGTTTTACATAATAAATTCATGTCATCTCGTGAATTAGTGTCGTATTTTGAGGTTATTATATATTATATACAAAAATATTTTGATAATGTGACTTCATAAAAACATTATTACAATTTAATAAACAATAATTCTTATTAATAATATATTTTATATTTATAGGTATTAAACCACTTCTAACATTAATATATTATTTTTAACATTTTTATAGATTTATAGATTTATCAATAAACAACATAAACAACTTTATTTATTTACTTATTTGGTACATATTTCAGATATTATAATAATTATATCATTGTACTTTCGTGAATTGATAATTCAGACCCAAATATTAAATTTATTATGGTGTTGGTATCTCTTAGGAAGAGTGTTAGCAGTTTCGGCTTAGTCTTCACTTAAAAATAAACGGAATCCGTATATCTCTAATTTTAATAATGAAAATTGCAATCCTTAATTTTGGTTTTGAAAATCTTAATTCGATTTTTATCAGTTTGGTTTCGATCTTTAAACCAAACAAATAAAAATAAGATATAAGTTAAAATAAAAAAAAAACTTAATATCTTCTAGGTTACAATTAAACGTAAGATTAAACAAAACTGTGGTTGGTAAAAGTTTACAGTAAAAAGCCAACCAAATGATAATTTTTCATTTTGGAGGAATATCATATGGTCATGGAGTACTTTGTGAGCCACTTGTATTTTAAAATATTAATAGCTTAAACCCTGTGCGATGCACGAACTTTGTTTATATTGTATAATCCTTTAAATTTAATTTAAATTAAAAAAATTATATCATTAATTTAAATTGAATTGATTTTTCATAATTGATTTTATATTTTAGTTAAAAAAGATAATTAGTTGGTAATTTATAATTATAATTTTTAGTTTATTTTATTAAATAACATTGTTAATGTTATTTTTGGAAAAGAAGGGGGACTTTGGTTAAAAGAAACAGATAAGGTAATGTAGTTTAACTTAAAAGGTAACTGGTTAGTATTAATAATAATTTAATATTAATTATTTTATTTTTAAATAGACATGTTCGTAATATTTTTTTAAAATGAGGTGTTTTAGTTGGAACAAATAGAAATGTAACATGTTATAGTTAAAAAACGTAATTTATATTTTCAATAGCATGATAATTTTATAGAATGAGATGTTTTAGTTGGAAAAAAATAGAAAAATTAACATCGAAAAAGGTAATTAGTGTTTTAGTTGAAAAAGAAAATTGATTAATTATTAGTAATAATATTATTTATAAATGACCAAACACTAATAAATATTAGTTTAAAACTCGTGCGATGCACAGACTTTCTTTAAT
>PHNY01219087.1:1855-14552 GCA_003724115.2 Anethum foeniculum
CCCCCTCTGTATGTACCTTTTGGACCTAACAATAATACTTGAATTATCCATACCATATCCATACAGTTTAATAATCTGAAACATAAGTTAATTAACATACGGTTTCATATCTTTCAGAAAACATAAACATTACTTATATGCATCACAACATTTCAAAATATTGACAACACAACAGTGCTTTAAAGCATAGGGTTTGAAATCTTTCCTGAAAGTCTCGGGTTAGTCAGGGCTCAAAGATTTGTCCGGGAATCTATAACATAAACAAAGAATGTACCATTAGTTTCCGTTTACGACTTAATAGTTTCTCGCGACACGCATACTTACGTAAAATTAACGACAATTTGTTAGACTCATTTTAACCTTATTATGTACTCCCTCTGTCCCTTTCATTTCTATACACTTTCCTTTTTTGGATGTCCCATTCATTTCTATACATTTCAGAAGTTACCAAAAGTGGTAAAGATTTATAATATAAAAATCCAACTACATCCACTACATTCCTCCACTACACCCACTTTATATATAAAATATTAACCGGTCCCACCATCTTACCCATTTTTCTTACTTTTTCTCCTTAAATTACACTTTTTCTTAACCTCCGTGCCCAAACCAAATGTATATAAACCAATGGGACGGAGGGAGTACTAGGGGTATTCGTTAACTTCTTTGGTTAAAAATTCGGCCCAAATTCGTTCTCGAAATCCATTTTACTTAGTCGCTCACTAAACTTGTTTTCGAGATAGTCACTTAAGGGGTTTTCACTTGCGCGGTCCCGGCTTCCGACTTTTTATAAAATTGAAAATTTAACATTTTAACTTCAAATTTTCGCAGGGGTTTTTATGGTCTCTCAAAGACGGTACTATGTAGCAGTTTTGATTATCTTGACCTCTTTACTAAAATCAACTTTTCTCTTAAACCATAAATAATAGCATGGTTCAAGTGCCCAAACAAACTACAAACCAAGATATACAAGAATATGATCAGTGGTTTTCAAGAATCATGTTTTGACAATTCGAAGTTTTCTGCTCAGACATCCTAAACAAATTTCACCATTACGACGGCTATAACTTAATGATTTCCATTTTCCCACTATATTAATCCAACATGAAACAACGAAACCAAAAACACATCAATTTTAACATCTCACACATCTTATAACTTCAAGATCTTACCCACAAAATCCATTCATAAAAATCCAACCATTATAAACCAACTATATAAGCAACCAAGATCTAAAACTAATCATACTTCACTAATCCATCATTTTCTTGGCTACACCTTAAATAAACAAGAGGTTGAGAAGTTATTATACTCTTGAAGCTTGAGAACACTTGAGAGTGGTTGAGTGTCCTTGGTAAGCCATATCTAACCATAATATACCTTAAACAAACAAGAAACAAGAAACAAGAAATAACAAGAACTCATCTCTTAAACTATTTATTCACTATTCATCATCTCTTAAACTATTTATTTGACTAAGTAAAACACCATGGGTGAGTTTGAAATTTTTACCTTGTCTTAATATGATGCTATGGAAGCTATGAAATTGATTTGAGGATTTATGAGCAAGTGAAACTTGGCCTTTAATTTTATTTTCTTCCTTGTTTTTTCTTGGACCGAATATGGAAGGGGGGGTGGAGTATTTTTCTTTGCTTGGAAATGATTTGTGTGATATAATATAGTGTATATGCATATGTAAATCTATAAAATCTGCACCTCTTTGATTCCCAAGACAATTTGTGAGACTTTCCTTAATTTAGGGAACCTTGTTTTCTTGTGCTTAACCTTAAAACATGGAACTATGCCTAGTAATTCCCCTTTGGTTTCTAACTTGTTTGGTTAGTTTCTAATGATTTTGTTTGCATGGAAGTGCATCACTCCAACAGACAGGCATGGTTCTGTAGTCAAAGCAACTTCATCACAAAATGATTGTGAATCCACTATGCGCGGGTTCAATTCCTGTCGTTCACCAAGCGAGAAAGTCCCTGGGTTTGCATGGCATTCTTACTTGTTTTCTTGTCAACTAATACTTAATGCATAACTTCCTTTCGTTAGTTTAATTAATTTTCGTAAACGTATCGTGGTACAGTCCATTTATCGTAAATCCTTACCGTTTCAAGTACTTGGATTTGATTACAATTATGGAAATCCTCCCGGTCGTATTATAATTCTCGTATTCCTCGATAGCTCGTAAAATATGACCATTTGAAATAACGGGATTCTTCAACAACTAACGGCTTTTACATACACTCATTTGTAACGTAAATACATAATATCAACTCGAAAATTTATTTGGTAACTTGTACATGGTGTGGTCGCAAAAAAATTTCATTAATCAACACAATTACTATTCATTCAAGTCTTTTACAATTGTCAAAAATCTGGGTTATTACAAGTACTTAATATAATATATTAATGTATAAATATTTCACGTTATTAATCCTATATAGTAGCTAATCTATTTGTTTTATAACTTTTCCAATCGATTTATCTAAAAACGAGATTATAAACACTATGATTAACGTCATTCGAAAAGTATAAATTATTTTTTTATATAAAAGTATTAGTCAAAATGTATGAATTCATAAAAAAATAATTATGCAATTTTTTCAATTTAAAACCAAAGTCAATCATTTTTTTCTGTTTCTATCATAAGTAGGTTCCAGTTTGGTATTTAGAATTCCTAATTTTATTTTTCGGTTCTTTCAGTTTCGCTATAGTTTGATTCGATCAAGAACCGTTACTCACCCCTAAAAATAAACATATGCTGAACTATATATTGCAAAAAATAAACTTATATAAAAGAATGTAAATTGTTATTTGCATAGTCAAATATTATTTAAACCTAATGCATAACGACATTGATATTACTAAGTTATTAACACGTTAATCGATCACTTTTGATAACGATATATGTGATGTCATGGTGAACATAATTCAATTAGACCCTCTCATCTATCTTGTTAATATATAGATACATATACATATACATATATATCAACAACTGATACATTTATTGATACTTGCTAAAATAGAATAAAATATCTAGCTATGACACATCTATTTATGGATTTATAAATAGATGAAATAAAATAAATCTCAATTATACAAGATTTTACTATTTCAAAATTTTCATTTCTCTCTATCTCGGTCCAAGCCTTATAGAAAGACATTTTCAATTTTTGTGCATAATTGAAAACATGTGGTCACGTCTTATTTAGAAACCTCTTTTACTTTAGCTCGAAATTTATAAGGTGTGACTAGAATTTATTTTAATACTTTGGTTGATTATTGCGAACATTATCAATTCTTTAATTTCTTGAAAATTTATCTTATTTTCATCCAATTTATCGATTTACATCACAAGAATCGCAAACTTGGATTAATAAGACATCAAAATACTTTCAACTACATACACACAAAAATAATATGATAATTAAATATAATACATTGCGCACATATCATTACCTATACCGATTGTCAAAATTGTAGTCCTAGACTTTTGCAAGCACTAGGATGAAAAAATCACAAACATGACATATGCATCTCAAAGAATAAAGGTAAAGAGTAGACGTGGTACTAAACCAGTATCATGTCAAAATCAATCTTTTCTTGCAGAAATTAAAATAAATTGTAAAAATTATGCATGAAACTTTAATGTTTGATACCCATATTAACGAAATAAAAAGAAACCATGAATGTAGTCTCGCTAAATTGTTCAATCCTTGTGAATTAAGTCTAAGGTTTGAGTAACTTTTTCATTTTTTAGGAATTTAAAAGTTGAACATGTCTCATAGTAAGAAATATAGTTATTTGTCTCAAGTGTTAGGAATGAAAAGTTTTTCATTTGTACATGCAAGATATCCATGTTAAGTACCCAAAAATAGGTAAGCGTATTTAAAATTTTAAAAGTACAAATGAATGACAGTGCTTTGACATGATGATTAGGGTAGATCTTTGTGATGTTGTCTAGTCCCATTGCAAATACTGTTACTTTGTCTTCGTGCTGAGAAGACACGAATATTTACTTTGATATGGCCTAAAAATGGTTGTTCCTATATTGCATTAGACATTGTTTGCTAATTATGTATTATAATTATGCAAATGAGATACGATATGTATTATATGATGCATGTTGTGCATTTATCAGTAAAAATTTAAATGCTTAATTTGGAAATAAGAGTATAAAGGGACAGTTACCATGGGAGACTAAGGGACTTAGAGTTAGATTTGGACAAATTTTGGTGTAGTGTTAAAAATCTTTGATATAATTATTTGAAAACTAAAGTGCAAATATATTATGAGAATAAGATTTTGATGACATTATTCTTTTAAGGCTTAATGAACTTTTGACCCTTAAAGATGGACCGTTGAACCCATAAACCCTTAAAGTCTAAAAGCATTTCATTTAGACCCTAATGTATGTCATCGCGCACTCATTGACCCTTTTTCCTATTTTTCTTCCAATAATACCCTTTCCCATACTTTTTACTCGGCATACTCTAAACTCAGATAATATATGACACTGAAATTGTTTTGATTTGTCATTCTAACAGCTGTTTCCAAAAACTATAGTGCTCTATTAGAGCTGATCTAGATTGTGCTGCAAGTGAAATGCCGAGAAAGGAGTTGGTAACACCAACAATCTGCTCATATCTCTCTTTCGAGTTTTCCAAAGCTCTAAGGGCAAATTTTGCACCGTCCACGTCATTCGAGCTCTCACTCCAGATTTCAAAAGCCAACAATAATGCTGGCATGTGATTTGGATCCTCGCTACTATGCAACAAATTTAAAGCACCCAGATCATCTCTTTTCGATCAATGACCCCAGGAAGCAATTCTTCTATTTGACTAGCCAAATCCATTTCTCCTTCACACAGAGATAAAGCATACTGAAAGTGATCCAGAATAGATGAGTCCCACTCAATTAATCTAAAAGATAATTTTCGTACTAATATTATTAACAAAAAATAGCCTCTTCCATGTTATTTTTAGGTACAAACGGCCAACAGCCTAGTGAACCGGGCGGGGCACTCGACGAAAGGGGGCACACTGAGCAAGTACTGAAATTGAACTATCCATTTGGGATCTAAGGGTTAGAGGACTAGCTTCTCCGCCACTGTACAAAAGAAAATGACAAATCTTTTTTGAACCTTAGTTATAGTTTCCGCATTTAGGTTCCAGTGAAAGAGAACTTCTAACCGATTTCACATGATAGCTTCACGGGGAGAATCAACAAGTTTCCACAAATCTAGAAGCAACTCGACTGCATTATTAAGGGTGTCTTGCAATTTAAAGTAAGCTCCAAAGTTTTCGGGAAAACCTCCAGGTAAAGACGATTCAACTACATCCAAAATAAATGTGCATGATTTAGCACCTTCCGCAAAAAATGAACAAGAGTCATTAAGATTCAATTTAAATCAGTATTTAAACACTAATATATTAAAACATAAGTTATACAACTGGATACTTCAAGGGCTAGGAGGTATATATGGGGAAAGGGTATTATTGGAAAAAAATAAGAAAAAGGGTTGATATGTACGTGACATACAGTAAGGTCGAAAAGGAACACTTTTAGAATTTAAGGGTTTATGAGTTCAATGCTCCATAATTTAAGTGTAATATCCCATATTTTTAGAAATTATTATTATTATTATTATTATTATTATTATTATTATTATTATTATTATTTGAGCATTTTATGTGATTTTTTAATTAGGGAAGGAATAAAATTGTGGATATTTTTTTCCTGTGTGTTGTATTCCTATTTTGAATTGGACCAATATGCTAATTGTTAATTTTATATCGATCCTTGTCGGTATTGTGAAAATACTTACAACTTTTATCATTTTCAGAATTTTTATTAAAGGTCGATCATTTCATCAATATTGGCAAATTGAGTTTGTTTTAAAATTTTAGGGATCGAGTAAATATTTTATCTGCATCAAAATTATATTTGGTATTTCCCCCGGGTTCAAACTTTTAATTGTTTCAAATTATAAAAGTATTTCAAAAGGTTGAATTCTCCTAGTTTTGATAGATTTAGGAATTTTAGAATTTCAAACATATTTAAATATGTCCCTTAAAAATAAAATTTATGGTTTTACCAGTATTCAATCCTGGTCCGCCATAATATTGGGTAACTTATGAAAATATTCAAAAATATTATTTTACGACTATTTAACTACTTGTTGAATGAAATATTATGTGTTTTATGTCATATTTAAATGTTTCTGGCCATAAGTGTTAAGTGATAAATATTATATATAGTCTCATAAAGATCAGAACATATTCAGGTATTTTGTTACGTATGAAAATGCAATTATATGAAGTTATACGCTACATGGATTCATTTCTGATAGCGTACATTATGTGTGACTTGTTTTTATCATTTTTCGGGTATCGGTACTCTTTATAATTGTTTTCAAGATTTAATTCAAATTTATAAAAGATTTCGATTTATTAAAAATTATCGGGTCGGGCCCGTACCGAAATGTCAAATCCCATAAAGTTCGTATCTTGATATTTACAAAATCAAGGGTCTTCCAAATATTTTATATTTTTGCATATGCAGAAAGTTCATAATTTGTGGAGAAATTTAATATAATTTTTGTATTTATTTAAAAATAATATTTTTAAAATTTTTTGTTGTAAATTGTTATTTTTGGGCCTAATTATTTTAGTTATGCGATCGAAACATCGCTAAATGATTTTTGGGGGAATTAGTTTTCAGTAAATATAAATAGCTGGAATTAGCAAATAAGATTTTGGGGTAGAACTATTCGTTCTTCACACAAATCCAGTTATTTCCAAGTCTATAAAGATTAGTTTGTTGTGTTCTACATATCAAATTGAAGATCTCGTCGAGCCGATTCTTTTGATAGCAGATTCATCATTTAAGGTTCCCTATTTTGCAAAAATTACGTTCATCGTTTTTTTTTTCCGAACTGGGTCTTCATTTTCTGTTGATTTTTCGATTGATTTGATGTTAGAAATAGCTTTAACATGATCAGGAGAGTCTATTCATGTATATTTTGAAGCTGTTTGTATGCAAGTTTATGCAGTCGATTAAATTGGGGTTTTAAGTTCGTACTTTCTGATTTTTCTATATTGTATGTTGATTGTTAGGTGATTTTGCTGCCATGAACAGATTGTATGTGTTCCAAGCTTTAGTTTAGTATATAAATATTTAATTTTAGTTTACAATTGGTTGAGTTTTGATTTTGGCCGGAAAATCACCGTTGTTCTTCGGTTTGTGGTCAGGTTTGGTGGTGGAATGGTTGGGTGTGGCTGTTGCTGGTCTCTTCGAGTTATCGGAGTGCTATTGAGTGGTGTTGTGCCGAAAAATCTGAACAAACCACTTGATTTGAGCCAACAACGGAGCTCACTGGAGTCCGAATCCGGATTGAACATCGGCCGGTGTCCAGATGGTGTTCAATCCGGACTCGACCACGTTCTTGATGACCCGTTTGGGTAACCCGATTGTAATCCAAAAACCCCCAATTCCAACCGGTGTTCAATCCGGACTCGAC
Source organism: Anethum foeniculum (assembly GCA_003724115.2). NCBI lineage: Eukaryota > Viridiplantae > Streptophyta > Magnoliopsida > Apiales > Apiaceae > Anethum > Anethum foeniculum. The sequence continues at coordinate 9,387 of PHNY01219087.1, forward strand.
CACGTTCTAGGTGACCCGTTTGGGTAACCCGATTGTAATCCAAAAACCCCCAATTCCAATTCCTTGAATCTATTTCTGGAATTTTATTTTTAAAATAAATCAAAATTCTATTTTTCATTCCAAAAATTGATTTTAATTCGAAATTTATTTAGTTAATTATTTTAAATTATTAACTAAATTAGTTTTAATTCCATAAAATTATTTTCTTTATTATTTTCAAAAATATCAATTTTTATTTAATTATTATAATTACTTTTATTTAATTATTTATTTATTAAATTAATTGATTAATTCATTTAATCAATTATTTTTAGTTATAAATAGTTAGCTAAAATATAATTATTTAAAATTGATCCAAATAAAGTTTTTAAATTTTTTTCAGCTTTCAAAAATTTATAAAATATTGAATAATCAATTAATATTATTATTAATTGATTTATTCTTATTTTATTAATAATAAATAGACTGTTTGTCCATTTTAAATGAAATGAATGCGTCTAGACTCAAATTATTTCATTAAAAATACTTTTGAGACCCAAATTCTTTTGTATCAAAAGGTCGAGTATTTTACAAACATTTCTGAGTCGGATATTTACCAAAAAAATCATATTTTGACCCGATTTCAGTTTTAAGAACACTGAACTGAACCTTTTGACGAACTGAGTTACGTGTTACATGTTTTATGTGCTTACGTGCGTTTATATTTATGTACTAAATAGTTGGTAGTGATATAAGAATTTGATGCATGTAATTACTCTATATACGAGATTATCGTATGGGTAGACGATAGAGTTTTAGATGAACAGTTCGTCGAATAATTATCATTTAGTGATTATTGTGGTATCTTTTAATTATAGATGAGAGTTTTTCAAGATAATCAAGGAAAGACCGAATGGATAAAGAGTGAAGTAGAATAGTATTGTGTATCAGACTGTAAAAACCCCAGAAGCAGCAGATCATAGAATTATTGATGTCATGAGATAAAAGAAAGAGATAGTTGCATAAGTCTGGACGTGCATAATTACTAAGGACCAAAGGCAGGTATTCCTCACCTATTCTACATCCAAAATAATTAAATGTTTTATATATCAAACTGTTTAATTCTAATTATGCAAGCACCCCTATACTATTCTAAATTCAGAATGAATGAATGTTTATATTCTTAAAACTTGAATTGTTTTATAAATACTCTTGTGAGATATTGTTTACAGATAATCAATGAATTATTGAAATCTTGCTATTCTAGTACTGTTCTGCTAGAACGTAATTCCTTTTCGATAGATAATGAATAACTATATTATCTAATTATACTCTATATAGTGGAACGTTGTTGGATAATTAGCGGTTAACTATTTATTCTAGTTATTTCGACATCAGTTGTTATGATTACTGCAGACCATGTGAAAGAGGGAGTTATTGGAAAAAGGTGGTCGTTTGATTTGACTCCTTTAAGAAAAGTGTTTTATAGACTGGATGAATACGCAAGAGCCCGTGAAGGCGGTCCAGTGAAGGGCTATGTATTACATGAAATAATTATAATACCTTTTTGCTAAAGGTCAATGTGTTGCCTTCTATTTGGTACCTGTGGCTTTAGACTTGCTTCTACGAAGCAGGATCCGGTGCTATCACAGGAACTGATAGCTGTAATAGTACACCCATCAGTTAAGGATTTCAATCTAAAACTTGTTATTTACTGTTTAAGCTTATGATAGCTTTTGTTATTGGTCAGATATTGTTTTTTATCTTTCGCCCTTCAGATAGTACTATGGATACTGTTTTACGGTTTTTTATCCTCGCCGAGATTTAAATTATTGTTAAAGCCCTGTTATTTGATTATCAAATGTTTTAATGAAAAAGTATTAAAAAATATCAAGATGGTTTTTTCAATATAAAGAAAACAAATATCGAATTCCTTGACTGTTTCTTCGCTTCAAAGAAATTTATTGTTATAAATTATCTGCTTGATAGCAGATATCAGTTTCATTCAAAAAACCGGTAACTATTTTTAAAATGTCATATTATGCTTTTAATAATCTTGTTGAGCATTTCTTTCGCGAGAAAAGGGCCCTGAGGGTGACCTTGGGGAGTTACCTAAGGTTATAAGTTATTTGAATAGAAAATCTTGATGGCAGTTTTTTAATATTTAAATCCACCCCTGTATTTACCAAAATAACCTTAATTTTGTATTGTCTTTTGTTATAATCTCAGATAATTACCTGTGGTCACCCTCAGGCCCAGCAAGCCCTTCTTTCGCTCATACTCATTTGTTTTAAATTTAGACTTCCAGTGAAAGGTAGATTGGCGAGATTTAGCCGCGTAGTTTGGAAGAAGAAAAGAAAAGTGTTTTTGTGAAAATGGTTGGGCCAGGGTACTCAGAAATAGAGTAAGTTTTATTGTATAAAGCTTATTCCTTTATATATTAGTATGTTTTAGAATAGTTTGTTCTAGTACACTTCTTGTCGAAGTTATACGAGTGGTTTAAATTTTGAGCCTGGAATTGTTGAAAAGAGCAATAAAAGAAAGTGAAAAAAAATATTTGTGAAATTTGGAATCTTTTTTCTAGCACTATAACCTAAAATATCTTGGTATAGTTGGGGTCTGATGTTATATTTCAATTGCTGGTGAATGTTTTGATTAAATAGGTTGTTTTATATTGAGATTTTAGCGTGACGACCAAATCCTCTGACCCCAGATTTGGGGGCGTAACATTAACGGTGAAAAGGCCATTAAGCCTTCATTTAATTGGAAGATCACGGGATTACAACTTAATCTATGAAAATATTAACACTAATAGCCGATATACACTTTCATTATTCAAGCTGTAGTAGATTAAAGTTGTTAATAAAAGTGAACTAGCATAATAACCCGTGCGAGGCACGGGTCATTTTCTAGAATTTTTTCTAGAATTTTTATGTGTAACACGTAATTATAGCGTTATTGGTTATCTGTTTATTAATAAAATTATGTGTCTAAAAAAAATTGTAAAATCTCAAGTATACTTAATATAAATTGATTGACTATTGATAAGTATGATTTGTATGTAAAACTTTACTAATCTGCATAACATTGTTAATTTAACTCATTCAATGAAAGATATGTTTTCTTGTATATGATACTTAATTGAATGAGCACAAGTAATGTAGTTGGTATGTGCTTATATACAGAAGACTAAAGATTAGGCTAGAATGCTTGCTAATATGCCTATATGAAATAAGTTTTATATTCAAATAATGGTGAAATTTGAACGTTTAAATATCTGTCACAATTTTGTAATTTGTATGCACATTTATGGACATCTATTACAAAATATCAAAAGGTGACTACTTCACTGTGAGAACTTGTATTTGATTAGGCCTTCAAAATTCTTTATTTTGTACTTGAATATCAGTTGTTTCTTTGACTTTTTTAATTGTTTGTTTCGGGAAGTTATCTTGATTGTAAAAAATGTTCATTTATTATCGATTATATCACATTATTTTGTTAGTATAAAAAATTGTTCAAAAATAGTAATATCTTGTCTTGTCTACTTAATCTATATACTAACATTTAAATTTATTATGAGATGAAAAATATTGCGCATGTAACAGGTAGAGTATTTTAATAAATAACATAAGTTATTTTGACTTTTCCTATTTTTCATGAATCATATACTTATACGTTATTATTTGAAATTGCATCGTATTTTCATAGTGATATGGTATTTTTGTAATTCGTATCAGTTAACCAAACTATCTCAATTTCATTATATTTGAATGAGTTGTTTTGTTCAACCAAATTAACACTATACTGATTTAGTTTTTTTATGAGATCAAAAAATCATATCAAATTCACAATTTGTTGAACTTCAAAACTTTGAAAAAAATTATATTGAAATATAAATGATTTTTTGGTCAAATAAGATTGTAAATAGGTGATTTAATTCATAAACATGAATCATATCACTTTAACACTTAGACATTTAACTATAAAGTTATCTTTTTCAAAAAAAAAATTCATCCAAAAGATATATCATCACTGTAATCTGTATGTAAGAATATATGATGTCATATGAGTAACATAAAATATCTGTTTATATCGACTAATTAATCATTAAATATAATTAATGTTATTTCATACCAATAACTGTTAGATAGTACTAATAATTATATAATCTTGTTTTCATTTAGTTATTTAACCGATATAATGTCCAGATGTTTTCTATTGGTGATTTTAAAGTAAAGAGTACTTAACAAAAATATTGTATCAATATTGAAAATATATGTATTATAAATTTATTTATTTTTTTTCTTATAAGTGTATAAATAATCAGTATATATCATTAATCACCTTTTATATGTAATAAATATCGTATCCATATTAAATAAACACGTATTATAAACTTTATTTATTTTTTCGTATAAGTGTATAAATGATTATTATATATTAATAATTATTTCTTGTATGTAACATAATAGATTTTAATGTAACAATTACTTAAAATATATTAATTAATTAATTAAATACATGTTACGTCTTAATTCATTTATTTTTTCATATAATAGTTATCTTTATATGTTAAATATTGATTAATATTATTATTTTCATAGTATACTTAAACTATTTAGATATATATAGGTAACTAAATCAATAAATATGAAAAGAAAAAAGAATATTGTTCAATAGGTTGCAATGACGAAAATATCAAATTTTACTCTAATGCGACAAACACATATCAAGTGCATGAATTAAAACACAATTGACATAGTGACATAGTGGTATTCAATTGTGCAAGTTAACGGCTAGACTTAGGTTCAATCCCCCTTAGGAACAATCTTTTTTACATATAATAAACATATGGGTAAATTCGTCATTTCACATGAATAAATTGTCTCATTAATTTTATACACATGTTGGGCTATTACATATAGATAGAAGAGATTATTGTCTAATATCGTATCATAGAATTTTTTTATGTCTGTTGGGATTAAAATCGTATGACGATAATTATTTTGCACTCTGTTAATTACGTGTAGAAACACTTCCCCAGTGTTGTTGACGAATTAGACTTTTAATGAAAATTTTAATTAATATTTAATAGGTAGTGTTGAACCAAAGTTATATACATGTTGAACAGAAAAAGTTTGTAAGTTTGTAACTAAAGACAGTTTGTAGCGGAACTCACCCATA
>PHNY01219173.1:4861-16986 GCA_003724115.2 Anethum foeniculum
GCATTGCCAAGTGCTTCAAGAAGAGCCTGGTTTGATGTAAAATTCATAAATTGAACCAATGGTGAAACTTCCGAAAGCACTTTATAGGCACCTATCGTGAACATACCATCAACTGGTGAAGGAATTTTTGATGTAATTGGGGATACCGGATCAGATATTTCAAGGAGGGAAGTTTGCAAAGCCTCCTTGAAGTAAAAAGCAGCCCTTTGGAAAGGCTTTACATTGAGAGAAAGCTGGTGATTGAGCCGCGCCAATATCGCTTGCGCGTGTGAGAAATTCCCAGACAATATTAACTCTGTTGCCTTATAAAGCTGGTCATATATTACCTGTTGTTGCTGCTGCTGATGGAGATGGCTTGCAGCTGAAATTTGCTCACGAGTGCCACCTGTTAACTCTGGCTTTGGAGTAATAAATGGTTTCTGCAGAAGCGGATGAGGAGGTAGCAAATTGAACTGGTTAGCAAAACCCATTTGAGACTGTTTTATTGACGGTAGAAACCCATCAACATACGGAGTTTTGGTCACACCAGTATTACAGTTTGGTAGGCCAAGATTGTGCCTTTTCGGTTGAGGCTCAATTTGATGTTGGTCTTTTTGGCTATTATTACCATTAGCTAGTAATAATGCAGAGGACATGTCAAGATTGTTCATATTTTGGTTTATAACCTGATGATTAACCGGTAATGGAGAATTGGGGTTTTGTGGATTAGGGTTGTAATTTAAAACCCTAGAATTTGGAGCTAAAGCTGAAGTGAAACCAATATTTGAAACACCTAAATGTGAATTGAAATTAGTAACTGCATTACCCCAAGGCTGTATTCCAGAAGTGTCCTCTATTTCATTATTGTTTCCGCCTTGTAGAAGCTGTTTCAAGCTCAAGGGAGTCTCCTCAACATCACCAGAAATCCATCTGAGCTGGTCATGTGATGCTGAATCCGAAAACAAGCTTTCCCAATCTTCTATTCCATTTCCAAGACCAAATCGTTGAGGACTTCCAGCTCCAGAAATAGGCTGCAGCTCCGCCGCCCACTCATCTTTCCTGCCACCACTTTGTTGCTCATTTTCAGGTAAAGAAACTTGCCATTTGTGGTTCATTGTATCCTCAGAAATTAACACCAATTTGGCTGAATTGTTATGACCACCGCCACCAGAGCTATCATTGCCTCCACCACCTCCAAACGAAGAAGAAAGAGTGTAGGTGGAGGTAGAAGGGCTTGGACTCCTCCTATTGTCCAAAGCAAAGAAGGGCTCACGAATGCCAGTCAAAATACCTTCTTTCTTGCACTTTGCTTCAAAGTTTGAACCTTTATCATTATCTACCATTGCTTGTAAGTTGTATTCTATTCCCCTCATCTGAAAACATTAATAAACCAACAAACTCTAAGGCCTTGTACCAAACCAACAAAAAAATATCAAGAAAACACAAAATAGTTACAACATATCCCTACAAAATCTACTAACTTGCCTTGTAAAAAACACCCAGAAACATAAAATCAAGAAAACACAAGATAAGCATACACAAATTACAAAATCTTGAACTTGCCTGGAAACCAAAATGGGGTTTTTCTTTGTATCTTCCAGATTTAAAAAGTTAAGTGTAAAATACTCAGGACCAAGAATATCCTCATTTCAGTCTCTTTCTTTCATTTAACTTCCATGTTTCAGCACATAAGAAGCTCCATACCTTCCAAAAATAATTACAAAAAGGCCCCTCTTCTTCTTCTTATTGTTCTTGTTGTTGTAAAGAAACAGCTGTAGCTTGTTTCTTATCTTCTTTGCTTCAACTTTTTACCCTCTTGTATGTTAACTTTGTAGATCTAGTACTGTTTTTGTGTAGGCTTCTGTGTTATGCTGCCATGGATGCGTGCATCATGAAAAAGGGGAAACAAAGCTGGCCATTTTCTCTTTCATATACAAAACACACACACACTACAATCTCTCTCTCTCTCTCTTTTTTTTATCTCTGCTGTACAAATATTTTATTACTTATTTTTCTTTGGTAATACAAAATGGTGGCAGAGGGGTACCCCACTATGGCACAGACCACATATCTTGGCTCCTACATTCTTTTAGTTTATTTCAGTTCAGGACTTCAAATATTCAAATAACTCGAATTTAAATTCGTTTGCATTTTTCATTCGTACAAGTATTTTTTTTCATCATTTTATTTAATTTTAACTAATTTTTCTCTTCTGAATGCTACCTTGAAGTGAACCCTGCCCATAATTTTCTTTCAAATCATAACTCCCTGCCCCTGCTCGTATATACATATATAAATCATATATGCATGTGATAATTTATTTGAAAAGTTACGGTCCCGTGTTAATAGTTGCAAACGGACATAGCACAATCAAATTTTGTCTGATTCGAGCCGAATTTAATTTTTAAAACAATTAATTATTGAGTGGAGGTTTTTAGTCAAATAAAAATGATGTTCAAAATGAACTTGTTAATAAATGATCAGACTAAGCTTCATGACAAAATTTTCGAGTTATGCTAACGCGAACAAAATTCAAGTTTGGTAAATTTGCTTACTATTTAATTAAGGTGTTTTTCAACTCGATTAAATTCAATATTTAAAACAAATTACTTTAGATTCATATATCACATTTTAAAATCACATTATTTACACGAAAATCACATTGGCTTACTTTTTTCTCTTTTATACTATTAATATCAAATCATAAACATATTTAAATTTTATTTTCTATTATAATTTATTTTTCATTTTTTTATCTTAGATTCATAAATATAATACTGTTTTAGAAAATCACAGAGCTCACAATGTAAAATTAAACAAGACAATATTTTATAAATAAATATTTAATTAATAGAAACAAATTCATTTTAGTTACTAATATAATTTATGTTTTTAGTTATTTCTTCTAGTAAGAATATTAAGTTAGTGTTTGTATTCGAGGGATCATATAAAGAATATAATTTATCATTTAATAACTATGATATCAACTAAAATGAATTATAATTTAAATTTTTTAAACATATTTGAATATTCTAATATCAATAATTATAAAATATATTATTTTACAAAACTGATCGACTTAAAGTCAAACATATGTAAAGTTCATATCAAACTCATTTAATTATTGATTAAATTTCGTTTTAAGTTCAGTTCGGTTAATAAACAAATATAGATCAACTCAAACGAGCAGTGTTTAAGTTTTCTTCGGCCTTAATTATAATTAAGTTGGTTGAGTGAGTTGCCAAGAATATCTTCGATAAATTCATAAATTACATTTACATATATATAATATATATATTACTTCGTCGATTTCATTTTAATGATTTATTTACTTTTTGAGATATACTTTTAGATATTTTATTATATGAACAAAATTATATTTTTAGTTTATTCTTTATAATTATAATGATACAATGTACTTTTATTCGGTGAATAAGATTTTGAATTTTCGCAATGTGACTTAAATATCTAAAACTGTTAAAATGAAATGACAATTAAAATGAAATAGATAGAGTAAATTGTTGTAATTCAATGGATATTTCAAAAAAAATGGATATTTATTTTCAACAAAAATTCTTTACATCTAATTTTCATTTATTTAAGTATTATTAAAAATAAGTTATATTTTGAGAGCGTGTTGATTATAAAATATTAGTTAACTGTGTGACTTAAATCTAAGATCGAGACTCTGACAAAAAAATAAAATCTAAGATCGAGACAAAATACGAGATTTTTAGTAATTTGAAAAGTCATTAAATGTATCTCAAAATTTTTAAAAAAAAAAGAAAAAGATTCCGACTCCAACTTTAAATTTCAAGTTAATGGCTAATGGATTATTAAGAAATTGTCAGAATTGATAGGACGAGGTTGCCTGCAATCAATCTTGATTGTCAATCAAAATTGATGAAGATCAATGTTATTGAAGGTGATAATGTGTATATATATATAAACCGAATGAGTAAGGTGACGAGAACATGATATTTATATCATACTACATGAAAAACTAGGTTGACCGACATAGGAGGGAGAACGAGGGTGGTGCGAAATATCAGTTTTGTTTGTTGTAAATGGCCTGAATCCTGATACTTTCTATATCCCCTTCATTTCTATACATTTCAAAAATTATTAAAGTGATAAAGGTTTATAATATAAAAATTCAATTATATCCACTACTTTCCTCCGTTACACCTATTTTATATATAAAATATTAACCGGTCACACCACCTTACCCACTTTTCTTATTTTTTTCTCCTTAAATTACATTTTTTCTTAACCTCAGTACTCACGGAGGAGTAATATTTTCAAGTAAAATATTACAAACATGTTCCACTCATTTTACCGGCAATTGAGCCACACTCTCCCGACTTTCAACCAATATGATCGGAATCAAGGTTGATACATAAATCGGCATAGTAGAGCAGTATTCTACAAGATGAAAATCCTCGTTAGTAGGTAGAGGTAGAGGGATATTTCAGTAATTATTAAATAATTAATAATTAATCGGATCATTATTTGAAAGTAATTTAATTTAATAAATAATAATATATAATTTTATCTAAACTTCATCGCACTTTATTAAATTAAAAAAATTCACATATGATTAGCTCAATATTGATATTTAAGGTGCTAGAGGTACCAAATTGAATACCAAAATTTAATCTCAAACTGTGTGGCATTGTTGACTTGACGATTTGGAATGATGCTATTGGTGAGATTTATGTGAATGGAGGAGCTCCCTTATTATTATTTGATTTGTAACCAATTAGCGCATGACACGTGGCATTTGGATCCATTTTGAGTACTAATTTGGTACTTTTAGCTTTATTCAAAAAACTATTGATCAGTAGTTCATATTTAAGTGATTTATGTCTAATAATTAATATTCACTACCGATTTCTACTAGAGTTGTAAACAAACTCGGATGAATTTTTAACAAACACGAACAAAAATCTGTTGAATCGAACAATGTCCGTTAACACTATCGAACATATTTTAGTGTTTGAACTCGAGTTCGATAATCACGGAACCGAACACGGATTATCTGACGAACTTATCGAGCGAACCGAACACGAAAAGTTCATTAACAAAACAAAATTTCGAAAGAAAGACGAATTTTCACTTAATTTAATGTAAAAAAGAATTTTAATTATTTTGTATATGACTAAAATCAATATATCTTAACATCTGTATGGTTGGATCGTAGAAAAAAAATCACTTAATTTTTTTTTTGGTTAATCGAGAACGAATCTCATTTTGGGGGTACTGCTTTTACTTGATTTTCTTTATAAAGTCATGCAACATATATTTTAAAATTTTTAATTATTTTTTCGCATGATTAAAATCAATATATCTTAACATCTGTACAGTTGGATCGTTGAGAAAATCACTTAAAAATTTTATTTTTTTAATCGGGAACTAATCTCATTTTGGAAAGTACTTCCTCCGTCCCTCCAGGTTCTTTACATTGGGAGACGGGGGCTCGACAGACATTTAAAGACTCCTATAAAGTATATTTCCCTATATTTTTTTAAAAAAAATATTTTTTCTAAATAAAAATATAATGTTTATTTTTATGCAAAAAAAGAAAATTTAAAAAAAAATTATAGAACTATACTTTATAGTTGTCTTAAAATGTGTGCCAAGCATGAGAAAAAATCGTAAAGAAATGAGTGGGACGGAGGGAGTACTACTTTTACTGGATTTTCTTTATAAAGTTATGTAAGATAAAATTAAAAATTTTAATTATTTCTTCATATGACTAAAACCAATATATCTTAACATCCATACGGTTGGATCATTGAGAAAATTACTTAAAAAATTTATTTTGTTAATCAAGAACGAATCTCGTTTTAGGGAGTAGTACTTTTACTGGATATTCTTTATAAAGTCATGCAAGATAGATTTGAAATTTTTTAATTATTTTTTCAAATGACTAAAATTAATAAATCTTAATATCTATACAATTGAATCGTTGAAAAAACCAGTTAAACAATTAATTTCATTTTATGGAGAAGTACCTTTACTGGATTTTCTTTATAAAGTCATGCAAGATAACATTTGAATTTTTTTAATTATTTTTTCATATGAGTAAAATCAATATATCTTAACATTCGTACGTGGATCGTTGAAAAAACATTTTACAAATTTATTTTGTTATCGAACTTAAAAAATGAACCAAACCGAATTCAAACGAGCTTAACGAACCTAACGCGAGTTCGGTTCAGTTTGTTAAGATTATCAGGTGGAAAATGATGTTCAAACTCATGTTCGGTAAGCTTATCGGATGAGCTTACTGTAACAAACGGTGCAAGACCTCAGCAATTGATTACGTATGCAAGGAAGCAGCATAAGGGTAACAAGGTCAAGACAAGTGACAAGGGAAAACCAGGAATTACAAAGTAAAGAAAATGGCAAGGAAGTAAAAGCAGAAAAGAAGAATAAAGAGGGGAATTGTGGGAGAAGAGGGCATGAAGATAATTTGTCATTTTATTATTTAGTAAAGGAGAGAGCGAACCTCTCGAATGTTCTACACTTTGTTAGGGTTTTACTAGTTGTATTTGCATCGGAGATTATCAACCCGTTTTGCTTATTATTTAATCAGATTCAGTAATTCAGTAATAGTAGTGGTTTATTACAAGTGGTACCAGAGCAATCGATCGGGGATGGGGCCACCAACAGTAGCGCAGCGTGTAGAGCAAATTGAGGAGAAATTTTCATATCTGGAGGGTACTATATATGAGATGGTGTCAAAGGCTGTGGAACGAGCCGTCGAAGCTATGCATCACTCGTTGTCGGAGTTATTACTTGAAGGGCGGTCAAAAATTACAAAGCAATTGGGGGCGGATCTGGACTCCTTGGCAGGACGTCTAGAAGGACGACTTCAACGAACGAGAGAATTTCATGAGTCCCTGATCAACACCATGAAAAATGATCAATTGAGGTTTCAAGCGGAGATGAGATCGAAAATCACAGGAATACAGGCGAGTCAAGTACCGTTGACCAACAAACCCGAAGGAAGCGTGAATAAAATTATTGCCTCTCCTAGCTCTATGGCTGCTTTCATAGGTAGTGAGAGTTTTAGGCAGGGGATTGGGGGAAAATAGGTAGAAGGAGGCAGTGGATAGTTGTTCGATGATGGTGGATATGGGGGTTTTGGAGGTCATGGATGCGCAGGGGGGATGGGAAACGGAGGTATGGGAAACGTATGAGGTGCAAGAACGTATGGGTGGAGATATTATAAACTAGATTTGCCCATATTTGAAGGCACGGATCCAGATGGATGGATCCTACGAATTGAGAGGTATTTTAGTTTTTATCGATTATCTGAGGCGGAGAAGTTGGAGGTAGTGAAAGTCGCTCTCGAAGGAGACGCCCTACGTTGGTTTCAGTGGGGAAACAAGCAGCGTCCGATTAGGAGCTGGGATGAATTGAGAGAGTACATGCTGAGGTAATTCCGACCCTCGAGTGGGGGGGGGGTCGTTGTGTGAACAGTGGCTAGCCACTTCTCAAACGACAACAGTCACCGATTATAGGCGGAAGTTTATCCAGATCTCGGCGCCATTAGACGAGTTGTCTGAGGATATTTTGTTGGATCAGTTCTTAAATGGACTAAGAGAGGATATACGGGTTGAAGTGAGATTACTGAACCCCATGAGTCTCGAGCAGGCCATGGAATTGGCGCTGCGGGTTGATAAGCGAAATAAAGTAAAGAAGACAGGAATGGGGCTGTTCAAGAGTGGCCAATATTCTGCAAATAATTTGCGGAGCCCAAGTCAGGGTGGATCTACTACGTATAGTTTTCAGTCAAGCCCCACTTCTGTTCGTAGTTGGGCCTCGCAGTCCGGGGAGTCAAATGGTTCAGTTATTTCACCCAAGACAATGGGACCTCAGAGCTCAGTGAAGGCTGATGGAGAAATGAGGCGACTAACAGACTGAGAGTTGTAAGAAAAGAGGGCCAAGGGACTCTATTTTAGATGTGATGACAAATGGTCAATTGGGCATAGATGCAAGAGGAGAGAGCTCAGTGTGTTGGTTATGGAGGAGGAAGAAGATGATAACACAAAATATTCAGGAAGTGATACGCCCATGTTTACAGAGGAAAATATTACCGAGGTAAATATATTCAGGAAGTGATCCGCCCATGTTTACAGAGGAAAATATTACCGAGGTAAATATGCAGCCTGAATTTTCTTTAAATTCTGTAATTAGGTTATCTAGTCCAAAGACAATGAAATTGCAGGCAAGGGTGAAAGGTTGAAAGGTGGTGGTCATGATTGGCCCCGGAGCCACTCACAATTTTATTTCCGTAGTAGTTGTTGAGGAGTTGGGAATTTCAGTGACAAATGCGGGTGGTTTTGGTGTGTCACTTGGCAATGGTGAGGCGATTAGGGGACAAGGGTTGTGTAAAGGGGTAGAGTTAATTTTGGATGGAAGGGTAGAGATCACAGTGGATATGTTACCACTCGAGTTGGGGAACTCGGATATTATTTTAGGGGTGCAATGGTTGAAAACTCTGGGAAATGTAGTTAGCAATTGGAAGACTAGGGTCATGCAGTTTGAATATGCTGGACAGACCATAACGCTAGTTGGGGATGCATCATTGGACCGTTCTCGAATATTGTTAAAGGCAATGCTAAGAACATTAAGGAAGGAGAAGGCTGGGTATTATGTGGAGCTGAATTTGGTGGAGAAAATAGAGGTGGAGGAGAGTAGTAGGGAAAAAGACCAGGCAGATATACCTGACTTTCTACAAGCTGTGATTGAACAGAATGCTGCAGTTTTTGAGGCACCACGAGGCCTACCACCTTCTCGTGGCCATGAACATGCTATCATTATTAAAGAAGGGTCTAATCCAGTGGGGGTTCATCTGTACCGCTATCCACAATGTCAAAAGGACGAGAGCGAAAAGTTGATTAAGGATATGTTAGCCGTAGGGATTATTAAACCATCTTGTAGCCCGTATTCGAGTCCAGTATTGTTGGTTAAAAAACTAGATGGCTCTTGGCGCTTTTGCGTCGATTATCGAGCTCTTAACAAAGAGACCATCCCCGATAAATATCTAATTCACGTCATAGACGAGCACTTACATGAATTGCACGGGGCTACAATTTTCTCTAAATTGGACCTTAAAGCAGGATACCATCAGATTCGTGTTCGACCTCAAGATACCCCAAAAACCGCATTTCGAACTCATGACGGTCATTATGAGTTTTTGGTCTTACCTTTCGAACTGATGAATGGACCAGCCACGTTTCAATCCCTCATGAATGATGTTTTTCGTCCTTTCCTTTGAAAATTTATGGTGGTGTCTTTTGACGACATTCTTGTTTATAGCAAAACAGTGGAGGAACATCAGCTTCATATGCAGAAAGCGTTGGAAATATTAGTGCAAAACCGCTTGGTAGTGAGTAAGAAAAAATGCGAGTTTGGAAAAAAAAGGTGGCATACTTAGAGCATGTGATTTCGGCCCAAGGAGTAGCTGTTGATAATGAAAAAGTACGGGCAATCTTGAATTGGAAACAGCCTCATAACTTGAAAGCGCTTCGTGGGTTTTTAGGGCTAACTGGGTATTACTAGAAATTCATTTCCAAGTATGCGCATATGGCTCAACCACTAACAGCCCAACTCAAGAAAGATGCATATGGGTGGTCAGATGCTGTTACCTTGGCCTTTAATGAGTTAAAACAGGCGATGGTGAATCCTCCAATCTTGGTGTTGCCTCACTTTAACAAAAAGTTTGTCATAGAAACCGATTCTTCTGAATTTGGGTTGGGTGATGTATTAATGCAGGATGATTGTCCAGTAGCGTTCTTTAGCAAATTGTTTGTTCCTAAAGCTCAGCTAAAGTCAATTTATGAAAAAGAATTGATGGCCATTTGTTTGGCAGTACAAAAATATCCATATTATCTACTGGGATGACATTTTTTTAGTTAGAACAGATCAACAAAGCTTGAGATTTATTATGCAGCAGCGAGAAATCAGGGTGGACTACCAGGAATGGGTATGTAAGTTGCTGGGATTTTCGTTTGATGTCCAATTCAAATCGGGCTGTTCAAATCGCGTGGCAGGCGTGTTGTCGAGAAAGGATGGGAGTGGAATTGAGTTAAGAGCCTTATTATCAGTTCCGGAGGTCGATTGGAGTAAATTAGATAATGAGGTTCTTAAGGATGTGTTGCTACAACAAATTCGACAGGATCTGATAACAGGCAACAAAGTTCATTCAGAGTTTACTCTCAATGAGGGTAAATTGTTCTATAAAGATAGATTTGTGATTCCTTGAACATCTTCTTTTATACCTAAGTTGCTACAGTTATATCATGCCTCGCCAGTAGCGGGTCGTGCTGGGGATATAAAAACATACTTACGCATAGCTACAGAATAGTTTTGGGTGGGTATGAGGAAAGATGTTTCGACTTTTGTGAGTCAATGTGAGGTATGTCAGAGGCAGAAATTTTCTCAACAAGCCCATGCATGGATGTTACAACCTTTACCGATTCCGGTGCGCGTCTGGGAAGATATATCGTTAGACTTTATTGAAGGGTTACCCGTCTCTCATGGGGTTGACACTTTTCTGGTAGTTGTAGATCGTTTCTCTAAATACGGTCCTTTTTTGGAATTACGTCACCCATTTACAGCCTTAACATTGGCTGTTTTGTTTGTTCGGGAGATTGTTAAGTTACATGGATTCCCAACATCCATCATTTCTGATCGTGATAGAATCTTTTTTAGTAGTTTTTGGAAAGAACTATTTTGCCTACATTATACTGAGCTAAAGAGAATTACATCGTACCACCCACAAACGGATGGGCAGACAGAAATTGTTAACAGGCTGTTGAAAACGTATTTACGGTGTTTTGTTGGGGGACAACCAAAGTCATGATCGAAATGGCTTCACTGGATAGAGTTTTCTTATAATATATCCCCCCACATGTCCACTAAACTCACTCCATTTAAGGTAGTGTATGGTCGTAACCCTCCTGTGGTTAATCGTCTGGGTAAAGGTCAATCACCAATGGACAACATTGAGTATATGCTTCAGGAACACTATGCAGTGTTGGAAGATCTCCACTTGAATCTGTTGAAGGCTCAACAGAAAATGAAGTTGAATGCTGACAAGAAGCGACAGGATGATCAGTTTTACATAGGCCAACATGTATATGTAAAGATACAACCATATCGCCAACGTTCTTTGTCCAAACGTCCATATGAGAAGTTGGCGGCTAAATTTTATGTCCCTTTTGCAGTAGTTCAACGCATTGGACAAGTGCAGTATTGACTCCAGCTCCCTGACACCAGTAAAATTCATCCGGTATTCCATATCTCTCAACTCAAATGAGCCATTGGGCATATACCGTCTAGTCCAAATGTGTCGGCACAATTGAACACTGAATTGGAATTGGTAGCTGAACCGGAGATGATTGTGGATGTTCGTGAAGTTAAGCAGGGAAACTCGTCCCAGGTGGAAGTGCTATTAAAATGGAAAGGGTTGCCGCTGTTTGAAGCAACCTGGGAAAATGCAGCTGCTATTAATGCCCGTTTCCCTAATTTCCACCTTGAGGACAAGGTGAAATTTTGGACCCTAGCAATGTAACGAACGGTGCAAGACCTCAGCAATTGATTACATGTGCAAGGAAGCAGCATAAGGGTAAAAAGGTCAAGACAAGTGACAAGGGCAAATCAGGAATTACAGATTAAAGAAAAGGGCAAGGAAGTAAAAGCAGAAAAGAAGAATAAAGAGGGAAATTGTGGGAGAAGAGGGTATGGAGATAATTTGTCATTTTATTATTTAGTAAAGGAGAGAGCGAACTTCTTGAATGTTCTGCACCTTGTTAGGGTTTTACTAGTTTTATTTGCATCGGAGATTATTAACCAGTTTCGATTATCATTTAACCAGATTCAGTAATTCAGTAATAGTAGTGTAATATCCGGGAAAATTAAGTGACTTTAATTATGTGAATTAGTAAATAAAATAGATGTTTTGGATGCATTTTCACGTTTTTAAAATTTTTATAATTCGATTTAAAGAATTTTAATTGCTACGTGTTACGTGTGCACATTTCTGTGACATATTTCGTGCATTAGTCTGTTTTATAATTGTTTTCGGGGATCGTTAGTAATTTAGAAAATTGTCATTTTTCAAAAGGTTA
>PHNY01219264.1:4132-20290 GCA_003724115.2 Anethum foeniculum
ACAAGCACTTTTTTAATAAGACAAACCATTGGGCATTGAAATTTTTAGCTGAACAAAAGCTTAGCAATCTCCTGCAGCAAAAGTGGATCAGTAAGCTTATGGGATACAACTATACTATCTTGTACATGAAGGGTACTGATAACACTGTTGCTGATGCCTTGTCAAGGATGTATGAGGAGCCTTACACTTCAGATTTGCTTCAACAAGTGAACTATGGGGACATGGTTCAGTCTTAAGGAAGGAGGGTTGTCATGGCTGGTAGAATTAGTATTGTTATAGTATTAGGCTATAGTATTGGTGTGTTAGTAAGGGTAATTGTGTCTTTTCCTGGAAGTACTGGTGTGTTAATAAGGCTGTTCTTATGTTGTCAGGATAGTAGAATGCTAGTATATTGTGCTGTGCTGTGTAATATTGTGCTGTATTGTAAAATATAAGTGTTACTACTGTTGGTTATTTAAGTGGGGGGTAGAATTGTCTTTTTATTCTAGTTAGTTACATGTCAGTGTTTTTCTATAAATACTTGTAAAGACCTGTGTTTCATTATGTTGAATATCAGAATTGGAATAATTTCCATAAATCTCTTTCTCTCTCTATAACTACTTTCTCTCATTAGGGTTTCTACTATAATCTCTCTCTCTAAGCTTTGTTCTATCTCTTTCTCTGTTAAATCTCTCTGTTTCTCTCCTAAACTCTCTCTGATTCTCTCTATCTTTTCTACAGCTGTTAAACTTACATTCCTGCATTTATAAACCAGAAAATACCAAAAACATACAAAAAACTTCTAAAAACACAAGTAAACCATGACACTGTGCTGCAATTAAAAAATGCGTCATCACATTACTCATAAAACCCTTTTTTACCTAAAAATTATAGTACTTATGCTTTCTCTTGTCATGACTTTACAAGATACCACACGTCCACACCACAAAGAAATTTCCATTTCATCACATTTAGGCATTCCACATTAATAGCAATAAATTCGGGAACATAATTTAATCTTTCATAACCCATGATCAATAAACTACAACTTACAAAAAGAAACCTTAATTAATACCATGTGACTAGTTACAAATCTCCCAAATCATATAAGAGCTGACTAATAAATACAAAATAAATTACAAAAAAATGCTGGCACACACCTGGATTCAATACTGTTATGCACCTTGTTATGAAATTCAACATTCAAATTAGGTGTTGCAATCCCATAAGAATCTGCAGAGAAATCAAGAAAATTCAAATAAAAACAAAATTACTCGCGAAATAATTTAAAAAAGGGGTAAAAGATAGAGACTTGGAGATCGAAGCCTTAAACCCACAAAGACCTTAGAGGCACAGCTGAAAAAAACAAACCAACAATCTTACTCATTGACAATTAGAAAAAGATACAGAGAGATAAGTTGAGAGAGAGAGAGAGAGAGAGAGAGAGAGAGAGAGAGATGGGAATTTAGGGAAGGTGCAGAGTGAGAGGATAGGCATGATGATGAACTTGATGCTTGGAGAGAGAGTGCCATTTCGTATTATGTATACGTTGGGCCAAAGCTTATGGGATGAAGGAAATTAAAGTGTAAATAGTTTTATCAAGAGCAATTTTTCGTATTTCAAATCCAAATCAAACTTTGTAAGTACAATGGCTATGCTAAAACAAGTACAGTTGCTATAATTTGAAACTAAAAAGTACTTTTTGGTGCTAGAATAGAATTTATGGTCCAATGGATAGATGTAAAATAGCACAAATATATCAAAATAAAGCTATATTTCAATTACCTAATCTCAAATTACACAACTATGTTTGTCACTATTACTTTATTAATGTATTTTGCCACTTGCATGCTCATGAGGCAATTATAGCACCATCTATACTTGGTTCTATATTTAGCACAAAGTATAGCATTTTTCTATTTGACATTCAAGTTTAGTATCCTATTGGAGTTGAGTTTTTTGCTTGGGTGCTATATTATAGCAATAACACCTCATTTAATACCACCATTGGACTTGCTCTGAAAGAACTTAAATGTTAAAGGCACAGGAGGAGGCCCATCTTGTAATTAGGGCAAAGATGCCCGTAAAGGACTCCCTATAAATACAAAGCAATTGCCTCATTTGTAAAGGGTTAGAAATTTAATCAATAAAGAGAATTGACTTTCATTCAATTTTAGATTAAAGGTCATATTTTCTTGTTATATTATTAAATTACTTGATAATCTAAAAATCATCATTTGGCGCTAGAAGAAACTCTTAATTGATTGCACCAATTATGATTGTAGAAGAAATAGATCCACAAAAAGATCCAGAAACGGCGGAAATACCAACCGTTCCTCGACCAGATAATGGCCAAGGACCTTCTTGTCTTCGTCCCGAATGCTCATTTCCTCCAGAAGAGAATCTGATTGACCGATCTGAGCGGCTGGCCGAAATAGAGCCAATGAAGAAGAGGAAAAATAGAATGGATACTCGCACAAGAGTATACACGGCTAAAGGTAAATCGGTATTATCCAGCTACATTCGCCTTCACCTCCAGAAAGTTCAGCAAAAAAAGGCTCAACACGAAGCCTCGTTAAATGATCCAGACTGCTCAGACGAGGAATTAAATCAACTAGAGAAATAAATAAGATGCTTGTAGGAAAAGTTAGAGAAACACAGGGAGATTCGACGCGTACAGTTAGAGTTAAAACAAACTTCCATTTATACTCATTTTTATGACGACCAAACGTTGGACAAGAACATCGAAAATGAGGACGTCGAA
Source organism: Anethum foeniculum (assembly GCA_003724115.2). NCBI lineage: Eukaryota > Viridiplantae > Streptophyta > Magnoliopsida > Apiales > Apiaceae > Anethum > Anethum foeniculum. Next base: position 6,876 of record PHNY01219264.1, read on the forward strand.
GAGGAGGTATCAACAGAATCTATCTACTCAAGGCCCCGTACTCGATGTTAAAAAGCAACTTCATCGAGGGACATTTCTCAGAGGACGGAGTCCGCGGAATTTATTTCTGCATAAGAGTTCGTAAAAATGCAAGATGACATGGCTCAGTTATGAGATTATGTCAGCACATAGTCGTGATGCGAGGTTTCCATAGAAAGTCCTTTATCCCGGACAGTGGAAACGACAAGAATTGACAGGTCGTTGAAGACCCTTTCCCTCGACCACTTCGACGGATCATTATACTCGCTGGGATTCTTAAACACCTTCGATGGCCCTATGGCCTTCTATAATCACTCAGAAGTAGCTAGATGCCAATTCTTTTTCACATGTCTTTAAGGCACATCTCTTCGATGGTATACAAATCTTCCTCCAAGGTCCATCGACTCTTGGACAACCTTGAAAAATAAGTTTCAATAATTACAAAGGAGGAAAAATCACAGCGTCTCTAATGACCATTCAATAACGTCCCAATGAATCTCTAAGGGATTTCTTAACTAGATTCCGTAACGCAATCGCGGGAATCCCCGATTTGGTAGAATAATTAGCTATCAATTATTTGGCAGCAGGAATAGATGGCAACCGCCATGCCACGCTACTAGAGGAATTCTTCAAAAAAAACCCTCGAACACTCTAGGCAGCATTTCAAATTGTTGAACGTCGAATGACGTTACAAGAAGTTGTTGGCATTCTATGATCTCCATGGTATTCGGCACAACGGTATGATCGTAATAAGACTTATAGCCCCCGCTCTCCAAAAACTGACACAAGAAGAGATGCGAGATATTCTCCTCGTCCATGAGACAAATCAAATCCATCAAGGTCTTATTTCGACCAACAATGGTCATCCCGACAACGCCCAGAAAAAGAATTCACAAAGCTCAACACAGATAACACAACAATTCTAGCTGTACTGAAAAACAGAGCCCGACTTCCGACCCTCGAGGTCGAAAAAGCTGGGTAGACCTCCAAGCTCGCGATGTTGCGAATATCTCGAAGACACAGGTCATACCACCGCAATGTTATCAATTAAGCAACTTAATCGAAGCTAAACTTTGAAAAGGACATCTCATCCATTTCACGGACAGCGAAAGTCACATTAAACATGAAAGATGCCGTGATGACGATAAAGTCATTGATGTCATATTCGGAGGACATGCAGCTAGATGACTCTCCAACAACTCAAGAAAATCATACATCAAAGAAATATTCAAAGTCATCCCAGACACCCCACTTCCAAAAGGCCCCAACCAAATCCCTCTCCAGTAATTTCTTCTCTGACGAGGATTATCCCGGGGGCATGATTGAAACTCAACAAGATGCTTTGGTTATCACTACCAAAGTAGGCACGAATATAGTGAAAAAGATACTTATTGATAACGAAAGCTCTGTCAACATTCTATATCATCATGCATTCTCGCGGATGGACATGGGTGATAGGAAGTTAGAAAATACGCACGCTCCGCTATACGGGTTTACAGGCATTGAGGTGATGATAGTGGATCGACCTCCTAGTGTTATTTGGAACACTGCCATGTCAAACATGAAAAGTAGTCAACTTCCACATTATAAGCGCCTCCTCGAGCTACAATGCTATTGGTGGTCGAACCACTATAGCGGCTCTTAAAGCCATAACCTCCATTACTCACCTAAAGATGAATTTCCTGCAGACTTCGGAATTGGTGAAGTTTGTGATGATCAGGCCATAGCCCGACAATGTTACTTGAGTAAAGTAATTCCAAAAAAAAGAAAGATCAAGATGATCAATTCATCTACCAGGAGATTGACATCGACCCATGAGAAATTATTGACAACAAAAAGGAACCCTCGTGCACACCCATGGGCGAGATAACGGATGTTGAAGTCATCTTGGGATGCCCCAACAAGAGGACGAAGATAGGAAAATATCTCCCCGAGACCCTTAAACGAGAGGTGACAGATCTTATTTGTGAATATTCAGACATCTTTGCCTGGGGTCCAAATGACATGCCGTGTATTCCTGAGACCATCGCTCGACACTCTTTTCACGTAAATCCCAAAGCACGAACTGTGTGCCAAAAGAAAAGCGCTTGGTCATTGAAGAGGAAATTCACATATTATTGGCAGCAAATTTCATTGAACCTGTCAAATTCTCAACGTGGATAACAAATATTGTGTTGGTGAAAAAGAGCAACAGTAAATGGTGAATGTGCATCAATTACTCAGATATCAATAAAGCTTGTCCCAAGGATTACTATCCGTTGCCGAACATAGATCAACTGATTGACGCCATAGCTGGTCATGAATTATTTTCAGGTTATAACCAAATCAGGATGGATAGCTAAGACTGGGAACAAACGGCATTCATCACTCATAAAGGAGTCTTCGGGTTCCGAAACATGCCATTTGGACTGATTAATGCGGGGGCGACGTTTCAACAGACGATGGACACGATTTTTGGATCTCAGGTTGGTCGAAATATCCAAGTTTACGTTGATGATATGATTGCAAAGTGGAGCCTCGCCCAGGACCATGTCATCGACCTTCGAGAAACCTTCGAAATGTGAGACTGCAAAACATGTGGTTAAATCTAGCGAAATGCTCATTTGGTTTAACCTCGTACAAATTTCTTGGGTACTTAGTTTCTCAGCTAGGGACCGAAGCCGACCCCTCTCAAATAACAGCTATCAGCCTATCACCGAGATGTCCGATCCAACAACTATTAAACAAATCCAAAAATTAACTGGGTGTATAGTAGCTTTGCGAAGATTCATACCTCAAGCTTCGAAGAGGGGCCTTCCGGGGTCGTGATCAAGAACAGTCGAAGAAGATGAAGAACTAATCGAAGCCATAATCCCCAAAGAACGAAATGGAAGCAACTATAACTCAACAGACACTATATAAACCTACAAGATTAAGAAGAAAAAAAGAAAAAGGAATTGAGAACTTACAATGTAAAGTGACAGGAGATAGAGGGAAATAATGGAGCACCGCGCAACAATACTTGTCCTTTTGTAAAAATGCAAGGAAGGCGTACGGTTGTATAAAAGAGATGCGACTGGTAGAAATAATATTAAAATAATAAAACAATGAATATAAATAATAATAAGCAAAAAGACATATATAGAAATAAACAGATAAAAATAATTATTACGTAAACCATTAACCCTTTATAAGCTTTTTGCAGAATAAAAATTTAAAGGTACAAATGTATAAATGTGCAAATCTAAAGATATTGCACAACTCCCGGGGGGGCAAATGTTGGGTCAAAGATTATAGGATGAAGGACATTAAAGTGTAAATAGTTTTATTAAAAGGACTTAAAGGTTAAAGGCCTAGGAGGCCCATCTTGTAATTAGGGCAAAGAAGCCCATTAAGTGCTCCCTATAAATACATGGCCATTGCTACAATTGTAAAGGGTTGAAAATTTAATCAATAAAGAGAAATGAATTCCATTTGATTCTAGATTAAAGGTCATATTTTCTTATAATATTAATAAATTACTTAATAATCTAAGGATCATCAGTATATTTATATGTCTATAATATACAGACAAGGTAAAGAAACAACTTACAATACATATTATTTAACTCAATCAAAGACAGATAAAATGGAAGAGATTGTTTCGGATCCGGGTTCAGAGCAGTCCGGAGACCCGACCTTTGTTGCAAGAGAACTCAGAATATCACGTCAGGAGTGATCACTTTATTTTTTTGTTGCGAAAACATATTATTTGGAGCAAATCTGTAACAATCTCCTCACTCGATCGTGAAAGAGCAAGTTGGGATGACTTATAAATATAATAAAAATGACTTATAAATATAATAAAAAATAGTGTCATAGTGATTGAAAATATAATTTCGATATATAAACTCTAATAGCATGCCTCATAGATGTGCATTATTATTAAAATAATAATATATTTGAATTACAATTAGAGGGAAAAGAAGTTGAGAAAAGAGAGATGTGTTAAGAGAAGGAAAATTAATTTTTTTATTGATAGAAATGAAATACGACATGCGTAGTAGTGCCTTAAAAATAAGCAATGCCGCGAATTTTCTAATATTTCAAGAGCAAAATTAAACAGTCTTTTAGTCTCTTCTTTATATGTAATAACTCCAACAATACTTTTTATATTCATTCCTCATTGAATATTTTTAAAAAATATACTTTTAATTAAAGTAAGAGAGAGAAAGATGATGTGTCATATGTTTTATTAAAAATATTGATGGTTGTGACCGTTTTGGCTAGCTTTATTTATGAATGAGTCATGCCCAATTTTTGGTAGAAAATTTTATAAATAAATAAATATTTAGTTTAAATTAATTTAGTCCCTTTAAAATATTTTCTTTTTAATAAATAAACTTTTATTTCGCTTTTTAATTTCTAGAATAATTTTTATATGGTAATTAGTTAGTGTAATTAGATTTTCTTTTGAATTGTGTAAATAGATAAAAATAGATATTCAGAAAAATCACCTTTTTGCATTTTAAATTCTCAAGTTTGATTTAATTAAAAATTAAGGATTTTTGCGAAAAATTAAATAGTCTATGTGGAATGAATCTCAAGTATTTAAACAATAAAAATTGTGCGCTTGCGATTTTAAAACTCTAGCTTACGAGACAACAAGTTTTTGGCGCCGCTGCCGGGGATTATATTAATTTTTCGCACCATAATTTTTAGTTTTTCGAATTAATCTTACATACTGTTGGGCACATGACAGGTCTATACCATCATAACAAGCCTACTCGAATGACAATGTTGTTTTATATGGCCAAATGGATCCTACCATTTTGATTAGTGATAGGTTCTCATAATACTTGTCTTGTCACTTGCATTATCTAATTACTTCTAGACTGCTCAATGATTATAATGAGCATAGGAGTTGTCAGTGTATCATTCTGTAAATATTAGTCTGAAATAAATATTTCTGGAAGAAGTGCAATCGAAGATTGCTCAGGCAGCCAAATGAAGTACAGTTGAATAAAGTTGCAGAAGACACTGCAAGTCAAATATAGTGAAGTCTAGAAGAGCTATATAGTGAAGTGGTGCAATGCTATATCGGATAGTGTAAGATGTCGTGAAGTCTACTATATCGCAAAGTCAACATTTAGACTATGTCGTGAAGTCCTCATACCGTGAAGTCTAAAGCTTGAACTATATTGCGATATAGTATAGTGAAGTCAAGATAATATATAAGTTCACGATATTCTCAGCTGGGCTATTATACTAGAAGACAAATTAAAGGTACAATTCAGAGGTTAAGGAGAACGATCACTACAACAGAGGTTGTTGATTTGAGATCTCACTTCTCAGGTAGTGCTAGGATAAACTTCAAATAAGAATCTTCAAGACCATACTCTTTTTCAACCAATGACAGATCATTCAGCAATTTCAGGAATCTGTCATAGACCTCTGTCAGTGATTCATCTGGCCTTGAATCAAAGTGCTCATACTCCTGAGTGAGTATAGTTCTCATATTCTTCTTGATAGCCTTTGTTCCTTGACACTTTACCTCAAAGGCATCTCAAATCTCCTTAGCAGTTTTGCATTCAATCACCCTGTTAGACATAACATTATCAAGACTAATGTGTAGGAGATGTCTCACCTTTGCATCTTTCATTATAGAAGATTAATCTTCAGGAGTGTAGTCCTTTTTCTCTTTGGGAACAACCTTTTTTGGTTCATCTCCAACAGCAACAGAGAGCTTTGTAGTTATGTGGTCCATCATAAATCCTGTCAAGATATTCAGGGTCTGTAGCTTCCAGAAACATAGACATCTTTATTTTCCAAGTGGGATAATCACTTGCCTTCAGCATAGGAACCCTAATAGATTCATATCTACTAGTATTGTTCACAGAAACTTGATTACTTGTATCCTTATCAGTCATTATTGTTATTTGTGGATCCTAATTGTTTTTATGTTAACTGATTGGCTCTGATACCAATTGTTAGGTGTCAAATATACTGTAGAGGGGGGTGAATACAGTATGTAACAATCAATTCGAATTAAACAAGTAAATAAAGAACAGTTTTTCTATTGATAATAAAACTGTTTACAGATTACAAGTACTCTCTCAAAGAATGTAAGAGTATTCTTGAGAGCTGCTAGGTTACACCAAGATAAAACAATAATCGAAACATTAAGTGTAAACCTAATCTGGGTGTATATAACACATAGTTACACAATCAATTATTAAAGATATGAATATCACTAATGACTAGATGCAGTACATATCCTATAGTTAATTGCTTCTAATTCCTTATGTTGAGGAACCGACATATCCTTGCTATCTTCATATCTTCAATCAGATAAATCATCTCCTGATTTGTAGCTTCTGTAGAGTCTGACAGGTAAACTCTAATAGTAAAACTGATATCAAACACTGATATCACCTGACAAACTCTGATGGTAAACTTTGATATCTGGGAGACGCAACAGCTTCATTGCTTTGCTTGCAATCGACAGTTGAGTTGCAGATTGTATGTGTCGACACTAGTACTACTTGCAGCAGTTGACGTGAACAGCAACTTGATTTCTCCAGCAGTCGATAGATGCTTAACAGCCATGCAGGTCTTGTACGACTTAGATGCAGCGTTGACTTGCAGATTATACGTACCAGGAGATGCAACATACCTTCAAGTGTCGACATTGAATTATATTACAAGCCTTGGATGACTTAGCATCTGTGCTGGTTTAAGGGAGTCGACAGAATGCCTCCTAGTATGGCCGGGAATCGACTTGAACACCTTATAGACACCTAGGGGTTGACATTGCAGAATTGCTAGCAGTCGATATAGATACATACGTGTATGCATGCATGTATACGTACCTGGTTTTAGAAAATTTTAAAGTATAAATAACTTAATTATATAATCTGTTTATAATCTGTAAAATAAACTCAATTAAAGATTATACATAAAGTTAATTAGAGTTTATAATATAATCTAATTCAAGTTTATAAAATAAATTATAAAAGATTATAAACTAGATTATTTTAGAGTTTATAAAATAAACTTATACATATTTATAAAATAAACTTATTCAAAGTTTATTAAATAAATAAAGTAAAGTTTATAAATAAACTATACTTCAAAAATTAAACCCTAGCCAAGACACCTTGTGCATGGCACATGACTTAGTCATTTTGCAGTTTAGTTTCCCACATTAATCCTGTTTTGCACTTAAGCCACTGAACTTTCCAAAGCTGCATTTTCAGGACCAATCTTATAAAATGATTTCACTTTAGCCCTTCCTCGTACAACTCCTCACTTAACAATTTTTCTGAACAATAATATTTAGTTTCCCTTCACAGATCACTGACACCTAGTGCAATGGTCTGGTTCACAGACGACTAGTTCCGATCTCAGGCCTTCATATTATTAACATATAATCCACCGTTAAGTCTTCTACCATATCCAATCAACCTCACTAAAATCCTTTAGGTCTTCACACTGATTCTGAGAACTGTTTCAAATGCCTTCAACCTTATTTCTCCGTTGTATGAACATATTACTGAATTTCATATGGACTTCGGTCGATGACTTCTTCACTGCACTCCACAGAACCATATGTATATACCAAATCTTCAATCTGTACTGATTTCAGTGGAACATAGTATTATTTCCAAGTCCTTGTTCTATGTTGATTTATCCAAACCAGCATTTTTGAGATAATAAATCCTGCTTCAATTCTGCTCAACAGTGTGCTCCATGTATTTACCAGCTGCTAGCTCAGTTGTTAAAGGCATGCGCTATAATTTTCATTTGTTGACTAATAGTAAACAATGCTAATTTCAAATCAATTATTCTGTCATCTTCAACACATTTGCAACCTTATTAATAAAAATATTCTAATGTGCAGGCATGTAGTACCCTAAAATCGCGGGTTACTTGTAAGGTACCAATTACACATCAACGTAGAGCATTGCAACCGGTCAGAGACAATCAAATATTTATTCAAGTATATCGGTAAGGGTCCAGACACAGTCACTGCAGTAATGGAATGAGCTGAAACCCACGTGCAAGGTGCAGTAGTTGGTTCCTCCACCAAAAAAGTAAAGCAAATGGATGAGATCAGCGGCTGAGGATTCTTGGCGGCTTTTTGAATTTCCCATACATCGTAGGGAACCCTTTCTACAAAGACTATTCTTCAATCTAGAAGGCGAACAAGAGATAAGAGTTCGTGATAATGATTCTGTGCCTGAGGTTGTAGATAGAGTAAACCGAGATGACACCATTTTTATCAAGTGGCTAATAAGTGATCGTCATGATGCATCTGGTCGTTATCTAACATTCGTGAAATATCCCACGAGATACCGATGGGATGGTGGTGGAAAATTTTGGGCACGTCGATGTAAGAATATAAATGTCATCGGTTGTATGGTATACGCTCATCTTGCAAGTGGTGAGCGATTTTATATGCACATACTGTTAAATCTTGTTACCGGAGCCAAGCGGTTTGAGGACATTCGCACCGTCAACGGGGTTGTCTATCCTACATTTAAAGAAGCTTGCTTCCAAAAGGGATTTCTTGATTCTGAAAAAGAGTGGCATATTGCTTGCAAGATGCCTCGAAGTATGCTACTGGAGCACAGCTCAGGGATTTGTTCATCACAATGCTCATTTTTTGTGAAGTCAGCAGTCCAGGAGAATTTTGGGAGAAGAATTGGGTTGGGTTATTTGATGACATGGAATATACATGGAGAAAAATTTTAAATTTCCCCACTCTTATACTTAGTGATGCTAACAAACAGGAACTTGCACTGGAAGGAATTGTGGATTTATTAAAGCAGTATGGAAAATCATTGGTAGACATCCCTGGCCTACCAGAATTAAACTTGACTTCCACGCACAAGTTCAGAAATCATCTCTTGCTTGGGAACTATTATATGACTGCCACAATCTTCAAATCCAAGAGGTGGAACGTGTCCGCTGCCTTAACCATATGCAAAGTATTTGATAAAGTAATAAACTCTGTTGTTTCAGAAGCCAGTGGCTTATTTTTTGTCTATGGCCACAGTGGAACCAGAAAAACTTTCTTGTGGTCATCCATTATTTCTGAACTTAGGAGTGATGGCCGAATAGTTTTAGCGTCTGCATCATCGAGTATAGCTTCGCTACTTGTTGAGGGTAGGAGGACTCCTCATTCTCGGTTTAAATTTCCAATTGATATAGACGAAGCAAGCACATGTGAAATAAAAAAGCGCACATACCTTGCAGAGTTGATGAGACCCCGACAGACTAGAGGGGGCCGACCAGAGGTCTATGTAGCCCTTGAGGCTGACCAAGAGTCAAGGACTCCTCGAACAAATCATCCTCTATCGCGAATGAACGATCATTTTGAAAAACGGTTCACCGACGCGACGACATGACCACGACGACACCCAAGGACGTCCATGAATCCCCGCACGACCAGAGGGGGCCGACCAGAGGCTTTTAGAGCACTTGAGGCTGACCAGGAGTCAAGTACTCCTCGAATGGATCGACCTCCGTCGCGAACGAACATTCGTTTTCAAAAAAGATTCACCGACGCGACGAGATAACGAAGACGACGCCCAAGGATGTTCACGTAACCCCGGCCGACCAGAGGTTTCTGGAGCCCTTGAGGCCGACCAGGAGTCAGTGACTCCTCGACAAGATGTCCAGTTGAGAACATGATGTATACTTAGACGAAAAATCCACTGAAAATTCACGTAAATGAAAATTTTTGTATTTCTAAATTAGTCTAACTTAAGACTAATTAGTGAAATTAAGTTAAAAATTAGCCCCAATTATGGCCGATTAACCCGATTAGGGCCGATTAACCCTGATTAGGGTCGATTAGTGATTTCTAGTTCAAAATTAGCCTATATTAAGGTTAGTTGACAACTAGTACTTGGAAATTAGCCCCGATTAGGGCCAATTAAGAACTCTAGCCCTATAATTAACCTTTGTTAAGGTTGAAAGGCGACAAACAACTGTAATAAAGCCCTGATTAGGGTCAATTATTGTAAAACGTCGCTTGATTTGTTTAAGCAAAGGCTCGAAGCATCGTGCTAAGTATAAAAAGTAACTGTGAATGTGTAGGTCGCTTCACACTTTGCAATATGACTGAACCCAAGAAGGGACAAAATACCTCCGAGTCACGTAATGACCATTGTAACTTCCACAAAAACCCGAGAGGTTTTCCCGAAGTTGGTGGGCAAAAAAATATGGGCAAAAAGTGTAATTCTTAAGACATAATTAATAATGTATTATTTATGTAGGGAAAATTACGTCCAAGGCCAAAACACGAACACGGACATTTACTGTTCACGACCAAGGCCCACTCGTATCCATGAACGAAGGCCCGTCAAGGATACCCGAACTCCACGTCCAAACATGTAACCGGACTAGTCGAGAAAGGATCTAGATCCACCGTCTCAAAGAGTCCTGGTTACCATGTATAGAGGACTCCTACTTACCTTCTGTGAAGGAAACTTATCCATCAAGTCTCTAAATTCCTATCAAACCCTAGGTTTGCACACCTATATAAAGGGGCCTTACCCCACCTCAGAACTATGTCTTGGCTTGATTCTCTACAATACAGAGATGTGTAGGCACCTCGTAAAGACCGTGTAGTCTCGAACACGAGTGCAGCCATTAAAGCTCTACGCTTACAACACCAACAAACAACATATATTTTATTATTTAACATATTGAATATACGTCAAAAGAGTATTATCATTATTTGGTGGATATATTAACGATGAAAAAATAAAAATTACTTTAGAAGCAATCAGAATTCACTTCTAATAAATCTAACGCAACTCGATATCTGAATAATTAGGATTTTCTCATATTTTAAAAAACTTAAAAAATATCCATAACTTTTTAAAAAAATTAAATTTATTTAAATTCTCAAAGAAATATATTCATAATTTGTAAATGATATGTATATATAAATGTATGTAAGCCAACACACAATATATACTTTTATTATTTAAAATATTAAATATACGCCAAAAGAGTATTATCATTATTTGACGAATAAATTACCGATAGAAAAAGAATCATATACACATTTTTATTATTATTTACCATAGTTATTCTAATTTACTGTTCACGGTTAAATTAAATTCAAATTTAATAATCTCTTAATTGAATAAGTTTATATATTACATGCTTTCTAAGTTTATTACTAATAAACTGTAAATAATATTTATTATAAATGTATATACAAGTAGATTATATATCATTTAATTATGATTCTTTTTAATATTCTATAATATATTACTCGAGTCTACTACATCCACATATTAGTTAACCAATAAAAAATTATACAATATTTTTGCATTAATCAAAGTCTTACTAAATTTTAGACTAATTAAATTAAATCTAACATGTTTCTCTATTTTAATTTAGATTCTACCTTTTAATCAATATTAAACTCAACAGAAGTTAACTCAATAACAATTGATCTTTATTCATAAGTTAACTAAATATAATAACTAATGATTTTTATTTTGACAATTAACTTTAAAAAATTGTATTAAATACAAATATCTTAAATGTAAAATCCTTATTCTAATCCAAAACAAACTCAATGATAGAGTTATTGTACCAATTTAATCATTACGGCAAATCTAAGCGCAACTCCCAAATTCTTTATCAACCTACGCCATTCCGATGAACTAAGTCTCTGCATCAATTATCCTCTTTGTCTGCATCAGTTATCCTCTTTGTATCTTTTTATTATATGGTATACTATATTTGCATAGATTATATATATCTGTATGTGTGTGCGCGCGCGCGTGTGTGTGAATCGTATGTTTTGTGTTTTAATTGTCTAATAAAATCAAAAGAAAAATGATTTAGGTTTTCATTATCCTTCATCCGGATTCTTCAGAGTTACCTTCCATATGAATATTCAGTGGTCAGCTTCAACAATTCTGCGAATAAACTGAACTACCGAAATTAACCTTCCCATTTATGCCGATTTATCCATATTATAAGGTGTGTCTATAGATAAATGTTATTTTTTATAGTGTTGAGTTGCCAGTTTTATCATTCATAACTTAACTGCATGATAACTAATATATATATATATATATATATATATATATATATAGTATTATTGTCCATACATTTGAAAGTACGATATAGTTTCCCTCATACGGCCTTTCTGGAGGGGTCAATACTCATAAAAAAATTACTTTCTAAACTCCTTTGGAGTAGAATTTTCGTAGACGGCCGAAAGTTGATTCTTGAGAAAACACACAAGTCACATTCAATGAAAATGCACTTAATAATTTTTTTTCTTTCATACATCAATCAAAAATCTATGTCCATCGCCGACTTAATTGCTAATGGAGTTAATATTGTATTTATTGCTACTTTACATATTCAGAGGTACATCATCAATAAATTATATATAAATTTGATGTGATATATGTGTATATAAAATATTGAGTTCATAGGTATAACAATTTTTTTTTCAAGGTTTATAAATTATATTTTATATCTCATATAAAATAAATTATTTTATATCTCATATATATCATAGGTATAAATTATAAATTTGATAAGGTTTATAAACTATTTCACTGTAAATTTTATTTATGACATTTTGCAAGGCCAACAAAATAATCTGATACAAAATTTCTGTCTTTTTACTTCTTTGAGATTATTTTGTGCATCCTTATTTCTCTCCCAAACTAACTATGACTACAATATCTTTACAACTATGAAATATTTATATTTGATAGTTTAAATTATAAGATTGTGAAAAAATTAATATTTGTGACTGATGTTTTTTTGTAAGAGTTAATCACTTTTGTCTCTATTTTTAATTTTCTTTACTTACGAAAATACTCACACACTTATTCACACACGCATACTTGCTCTAAATAGAAGCATCTAGCTTTTTTGAACTTAATAAATATTCATGTTGATATATTTGATCGTTTGTTGAATAGATATTCTAGGAAAAAAATTATCACTAGGATAGTTATAAGAAACACCCAATAAACAAATACTTATGTAAAAACAAAAATGTTTCTCTCTCTAGAAATTTCCTCTCCCTTCTCTCTAGACTAAAAAAACCCTAAATGTAACATAACCCAAATTTTATCGACCTCCCTTATACTCACTCCTTCATCAGACTAAATTATACATACACGAATTCACATCTTCTTCTTCTCATCTATCAATTAAACACCATATTTCTTATATTTATTATTTACTATTATTACTATATCCTATATTTCTTCTAGTTTCTTTCTCCAATTATGATTCAATTGGAGGATGCTAGGGGGATTAAGGGTGTGTTCACTTCGCGTGAATGGAATGAGGCTGGAATGGAATGAATAAAAGAATGGAATGAGGAAGGAATGGAATGAGGAAGGAAAGGAATGACCATTCCATTCTCGCGTTCACTT
>PHNY01219469.1:336-10343 GCA_003724115.2 Anethum foeniculum
CTATATAAGTATAAATATTCTTTTAAGAATATTTTAGTCATCTCGGGCTAGTTAAGATATATTCTAGTCCAAACTCATTTTTATAAAGGTAATTGTTTCGTAGATATTGTCTTCTAAGTTTTGCAGTGAGGTGAAGTAAAGTGCGGTGATTCTCGTTCCAAGACCCAAGTCCTAGACGCACTAACGGGGAGTTAGTGGTCTTTGCACCGTGAAGAAGAGGAAAGACCCAATACCTAAGACCTAAGATCTAATACCGGCAAAAGCGAGGAAGGACAAAGAATACACCAAGGGTTCTACATCAACTTTGAAGTAGCGGGGAGTTATTGTCTAAGATAAGTTGTGTAGGTTAATACATTTATTTTGAGGTGGTGAGCCTTGTGTTACGCACCAAGAAAAATATTTGTAGGGTTGTAAAGGCTTCTCCGCCTACTAAAGGAGCGAGTTTATTATAAGGGAAATCTCGAGTCCGGGAGAGGAGCTCGGGGATTGGAGTAGGGGTGAGCGGATCTCCTAGAGGTTGCGCTATCGCGAACCAGGATAAAATCTCACATGTGGTATTTACTTTTGCTTGTCTTTCATTTCCGCACTCACGACTTGCATAACTACATGGTAAAATATTTAAAAAAAAGTGATGAACATTTTTAAAACGCCATAATAATTTTTAAATTGGTAATTAAGCTATTCAACCTCCCTTCTAGCTTAATATAGCCCTCTTACGAGACCTAACAATGTTAAATAATAATTCGAACAATTCACCACTACAAATTAGAATACCTTTTCTAGTCAAATGATAATTCCTTATTCGAACCCTTCTCCTCTAATGATAATTCAAACTCTTCTCCTCTATAAATTAGAATATCTTTTCTAGTTATAATAGATTAAAAGATGTTTTAATTATCAATATTTAAAATTATGAAACTCTAAGAAAATTAGAATAATAGATTCCGACAATCCTAGAGCAGAGCCATGTAACCTCCTGCGTATATATATAGGTTTTTGATCAAATACAAACTAGAATTAAAATGAAAACTAGAAACTAATCTCAGCCCTTTGATCTATCTAATCTGATGGCCCCCCTATAGGCACCAAACAGGATCAAATACACCCTCTCACACAGCATCTCAGCTTTTTCCCTCCATTTTTAATTTAATTTTTCCCGTCAATCGGTAAACATTTTTTAAAATCCGACTTCACTATATTTTTCTCCATCTCGCAACAATCAATTTGCATACCATATATGATATATTTTGACGTAATTTTAAAAATAGTTTCTTGTTTTCATTATAAGAAAGTTTCTATTGGAGTAGCATATATATATATATATATATATATATATATTATTTTAGGGGTCATTTTTTAAGCAGTGGTATCGGGTTGGAATATGAATCGGGTTAAGGTAGCATGATGCTAAGGTATCATTTCTGATAACATATATTTGTCTGAGTGCTAGAATGAATATGTTTAATTTAAAATATTTTTTAGCATTTAATATTGATTAGTTTAAAATAAAAATTAATTATTATTTAAATATATTTTTTGATTTATTGATTAATTTTTTAATTAAACATTTACATTTTATTACTTAAATAGTGATGAAATGATATAAATTAAGTTGATTTCTCATACTCATTTCTCATACCACCTCTTCCCTTGGGTATAAAAAACTTATACACTGGGGGTTTAAGGAATGAGTTTGGAGAAATTGAATTCTCAACAAAACATCATGTGTGGGGTTAAAATGAACCAAAATTATACATGATTCCAAAATAGTTTCAACCAAACGACCCCTTAATGACTTTCGTGAAGTATATTTTAATTTTGTTAGTTGTCCATTGAATATTTCAATTCAAATATTATTGTATGGACTGTATCATCGTAAAATAACATACGTATTACGTGAGTTTGTAATCCGTATATAAGGTCATAGTAAGGTGAATCTTGAGTATAGAACTTTCAGCTTTTGGTATCTGTAAAGCATAATGTAACGTAATATGTAATAGAGGTAATATAACTCAACTAGGAAAAGAGACAGGAAAATAATACTAAACAAATGAAGCACAGGAATCCAGAAGATTGAATATAGGACAAATACAAAGAATCAAAAAATGCAAGTAAAGCTTGAAGTCTGTTACAGGATCACGGAAAGAATTTCATTAACATGTTCAAGCCTCTGTGAAGAATAACATATCAGAAGACTACAGGTTTCAGGGACATGCAGTGGTTCAATGTATTACAGATCAGGATTTCAGTGGAATGAAGCAATTAAGTTATAGAATTCTTAACAACTCGATAGTGGATTGTGAAATTCATAATACGAAGACCAGAGAACAGGACTAGTCGTCTGTGAACCAGACCAATTGCACTAGGCGTTAGTGATCTGTGAAGAGGAAACCAAGTATTATCTATAGAAGAACTGTTGAGTGGAATTCGTATTCGTAAAGAATGTTCAAATTTAAATACGAAGTTCTGAAGATTGGAAGTCGAACAGGATACAGCTCAGGAACTACAGAGAAGGACTTAAAATTCTCTAAGTACCTTGTACTAAGGAAGGCTGTCGACACTTAAGTCTTACAAGGAACACTTGGTCGACATTTAGTCCACTAAGTATAGACTTGCCGACACTTGACAACTTACCTCCCATAAACTAAGTCAAAAAGCAATACTAGGGAGAGTTGGTCGACACATAGCCACACTTGAAGAGTTGGTCGACACTTAGAAGTCCAAAACACAACTGTCGACACTTTAGGTTCTCTAGGACATACTTAGTCGACAGTTAGGACTTGTAATCTTTTCAACTTCAAAGCAATACAAGGTGAAGACTTGTCGACTCTTGAAGACCAACTTTATTGGATTACAGAAGCAACAATTAATTAACTTGGATGTAATGAAGCCACGTAGTTGGTTGGTGAAAAAGTCTACATAAAAGAAGTAGATCGAATTCATTTTGATCAGTTATCTTCCTCAGCTGCCAACTGCAAATATGAGAGCTCCATTGAAGGCGATATCTATTTTTAAGCTTGTATTTGTAACGTTATGCTCTCGAATTTATTGTAGTTAATCATCATTGATTAGAGTGTAGCAACCTGAAGGTTTATATTGTCGAATTTATTGTGCCTTCTTGCTTATCATTTATCATTAAGAGCCCTATGGAATATAATAAAGTAGAGAATGACTGCCCTTTTTTAAGATGTTGATATATATATGTCTTATATTCCGGGCATACATTGTTTGTATAAGGATTAGTTTCAATTGGTAGCCTTCATGTTCTCTCCACTATTAAATCTACCCATGCTCGGAACTCTGTTTCGTGAACTAGCTATAATGCACATAAGCGTTCTGCATATTAGCCAGTTTTGTAACCAGAACCGAACCGATTGTTACCGAAGCGGAGTTTTATAAACCAAAACCGATCCAGCGGTTACCATTGTAGTTGCGGTTTTCGATTTTAAAAACCGAAGATACATGGTTCCAGTTCCGGTTTTATTAAAAAACCGAGTCGAACCGGCCCATGCTCTCCCCTAGTCTTACTGACTCCAAGAATTGATTATTCTAGGGTTTGTAGCTACTACGAATAACACAATCAATCATAGAAAAAATTAAAAACAGCAAATATAACAAAACAAATACTCGAATTAAATTTAAAATAGCTAAACCTCCTTCCCTAACTCCACAACCTCCTCTTCCTGCAACACAATTCTCAACTTCATATCATACTCTTTCCTCCAAATATTGATTATTCTAGGGTTTGTACCTACAACTAATACTGCAATCAATCATAGCAAAATTAAAAACAGCAAATATAACAAAACAAATACTCGAATTAAATTTAAAATAGCAAAAACACAATAGCAAAAAGTAACAAAAATACTATATTAAGAATTATACCTAACTAAGGCTGATGTTCATCGGGATCTCTAGATGTTGCGGGAGGTGGGGGAGGATGTTCATCGGGATCTCTGAGAGGTGAGGGAGGACGTTCATCGAGATCTCTGGGAGGCGGGGGAGGACCAGATCGTGAAAGGAGATAGTGAACGTAGAGCATAAGTCCGGCACTGGCAATAAGTATAATAGTATCTGGATCAACGCGAATGATATGGACGATATGGTTAGGATTGGATATTTCATGAGAAATTTTGAAAAAATTCCGTGGAATCCAAGAACCCGACCACGGCCACGACATGATTTGATTTTGTAATTTTCAATGTGATTGATTTCTTATATACTAGTACCTACTAGGGTTGTTAATGGATCGGTCTGATTGGTCCGAACCTAGAGCCAACGAACGAATTACTTAAAAAAATGTTATTTGAAAAAAATCAGATTCGATATATTTATAAAGTTTATATACTAATTATTTTTATTTAAATAAAATAAATTAACTATAAATTTTAAATAAATAATAGATAAAATTTTAAAAATCTAAATATATTATCTAAAATACTAGAATTCATGACTTTTAATTTGGTTGCAGTAGCATTCAAGAAAAATGTATAGAACTCCATAAAAATAATTTTTAATTCCCGAGTACATATTTAGAGGTATTAATTTGATATTGATTATCACTTTAGTGATTCAAATGATACTCCGTTGAGATAGGTGACTAAAGTGATATATGGCTTTCACTTGAGTGACAACTTAGATATTTAACCCGAATATTATGTGGGTACTGGAAGCAACTTGAGAGCAAAAATTTATTTGTATATTATTAATATGGAAAGGGGAACTCAAGAATTGCAACTATTGTTAAAAAGGAGGAACAACTCTTTTATTGGCCAGAGTTAAGAAATGATGTCACTAAATTGGTTAAAGAATGTGATGTTTGTTTAAGGAATAAAACAAAAAGGGCACCAAGCCCTGGACTACTTCAACCTATTCCAATTCCAGACAACAATTGGGAAGTAATTTAATTTCTATGAATTTCATAGAGGGGCCACCAAAGTCAAGGGAAAAAGATTCATTATTGGTGGTAGTGGACAAACTGACTAATTATTGTCATTTGATTCCATTGACTCATCCCTTTACTATAAGTAAAATAGCACATGAAGTGTTAAATCAGGTAATTAAGCTCCATGGTGTGCTAGCAGCTATTATTAGTGATAGAGTCTCTATCTTCATCAGCACAGTTGGCAAGAGTTGTTTAAGTCAATGGATACTGATATAAGGCTTAATTCAGCGTATCATCCCCAATCAGATGGTCAAACTGAAAGGGTCAATCAATGCATTGAGATGTATCTCAAATGTATGACTGGCCAAAAACCATATGATTGGTACAACTTGATTCTCATGGCAGAATAATGGTATAATATGACCTTTCATACCTCTGATGGGATGACTCAATACCACACCCTTTACTGCCAGCCTCTACCTTTTATTTCCTATCAGGGTGCAAAGTGTGATGATCCTGTTGTAGCTCAGTTCATTAAAGACATAGTTCATACTCAAATTTTGTTAAAAGAGAACCCGATCAAGGCACAAGAAAGAATGAAGTACTATGCAGATAAGAAGATGAGTGACAGGGAATTCCAGGATGGAGATGAAATATACCTCAAACGTCAACCATAAAGGCAGATGACTGCTAACCTCAGAAGTAATCAAAAAATGGTTTCAAGGTATTATGGTCCATACAAATGTTAAAAAGGATTGGTAAGGTGGCATATCAGATTGAACTACCAGCTAGGAGCAGAGTTATAATGTCATTCATGTCTCCCAACTAAAGAAAAAGTTATGCACTGACAAGGTGGTATTGATTAATTTACCAGGAGTGAATAAAGAAGGGAATGCAACCAGTAGTAGAGGTATAGGTCCAGTACGAGCATAACAGTCCAGAAGAAGCTATGTGGGAAGGATGAGATAAGTTTATCAAGAAGTATCTTCAATTTAATCCATGAGGACAAGGATTTTCTGAAGAATAGGGAATTGCCATGATTTAGGCGGAAAACATTATTTATTTTGATAAGTAAAACATTGTCGTTTATATTAAAATTAAATTAGTTATGAGAATGATAGGTGGCAATATTTTATTGGTAGGACAAGGATTAGTATTGTCGCGTATCACTGGCAGATGTAGTATTGGTCCCCACCAGCTCCATATAAGTTTTAACACTGAGTATATACTCTATTATGGATTAACGAAATTGTAATTTTCTCTTCTTCTATTGTTCGTTTTTTTCTTCAAATTTAGATATACTTTTACTAGGTATAGTAACACAATTGTGTTTTGTTGTCTTACACTATTTTTCAGGTGTATGGAATAAGAAAAGTTAAATAGTCGAACCTATAAACTTTTTAGTCTACTAGGTGTGCCCTTCTCACAACCAATAAATCAGATAGCAATATAAATGAGATTTACTATCCCATAACAGAAATTGAAGAAGTTTTACAATGGACTATATACCTCTCTATGAAAATATTTTAGCATTTTAGGAAAATTTGACTTTTAACACAGATACAATTTGTGTGCAAAATAATTATATCTGATGGATTAAAATAAACGTAGTATGAAGCTGCCAAGAAATACCAGAATAGAAGAGGATAAAAATTATTTGGAAAATCAAATTCAACCATTACGACGCCGTGAAATATTTCCCTGCTCCGAAATTGAAGATGACGAGGGTCCTCGGTCAGTATTAAGGTATTAATGTTCTAGTGTGCATCACCAGCTTTACAATAATATATCATGGTATCCATTCAATTAGATTTTCCGTAAATATAGAAATAAATTACATTGGGAATATTGTATATATTCATTTGTGATAGAATATTATTATACCGAAATTACCCTTTGAAAACTAATAGAGTTTACTCTAATTTGACCGAAGCATTTTAGATGGTTGAAAAAATATTTTTGAGCCATCAAAGTGCTGGATTTTTAATATAAGCCACCAAATTACAAAAGAATTATTTTTTAGACCAACAAACTGTAAATTACTCTCATATTAATACTCCAACAGATTTTGTGTTTAAATTAATACTCCAACAATGTTTTAGTGTGTTTTTTTAAATTTAGAATTATTATCTTATGTCTAATTTATGCGGAATTAAAAAGCATTCCTTATCTTATTTTTATTAATAAAGTATTTATTGGCCTCTTTTCCTTTACTTCAAGAAGAAAACTAGAATTTTAAAATGATAGTTAATAATATATAAAGAATTTTGTTGGTGTTTATATGTAATAAAATATCATAAACCATGAGATTTATTATTTTTAAGAAATGTCTTGTAATGGTAGATCACGAAAATTGATGTAAATAAGAATATACGTATAATTGGCGTTGCAACAATATCATCTATCAGGTATTTTAGACAGCTGACTTGAAAATTGGAGAGCCGTCGGAAACAAATCTGGTTGGCAGACTTTGTGCAGGCATCCTATTTATATATTTATATAGCTGGTCTACAAAGCCTCAGAACATCGGGGTTTGGGTCAAGAAGATCTATGGTGGAGATTTCGAGGTGCGATCTTTAAACTCTAATGGGTTACGTCCACAATCTTAATATTTTTATGTTATGTAGGTCTGTATCTATCTTTCCTAAATCTATGTTTACTAGTTTATTCATATAATTTTATACGTACGATTGATTGATGGATTGATTTTAGTTTGGTTATGTATGTCTCGAGTCATATTTACACATTATTGGTTAATTTACATATACTTTTTTCTCATCTTCTTCTTTTCATCTTGATTCATGGTTATTTGTTTTGAAATTCATGTTTACGACTTTTGATTCAAAATATATGATTTTAATTTTTTCGATAAATTTTTAGGAGATCATATTTCTAAAGTTTTCACTTGGTTTAGTGTCTTTATTCATTCTTTCTCTTTTATTTTCTTTGTGTCAAATTTTATAGCGATTTTAGAGTTTTTGAGGTTCTGTAATGATTTGATCTTTGTTTGATTGGATGATAATTGGTCTCTTGATTTACTTTGAGAGTGATATTTAATTTTTTATGATGTGAAGTTATTCACACAAGTTGTAGGATAAAAAAAATGTTCTACTAAATACTTATTTTTATAATTACAATCTATTCTATATTCCTGAAAAAGGAAGCATGTAATTTTTATATACTACTTAGAAATCATTTTCTGATCGAAAATTCTTGCAATTGTCATAAGTTTGTTAAATGTCATTTTCTTAGAAAAAGTTAAGTTACCTTGATAATTTTGATTATTTGTTCTAAAAGTTTTTTTGACAAATAAAAAGCAATAAATAGAATATAATACAGTCGGGACAAACCCCTAACTGTCGATACAACCAATATGAAAAACAAAAAACATACTAAAAACGATTAGCTGATTTGTTACCTGATTGTTTAAAGTATAGGATTTAAAAATTCT
The DNA here is from genome assembly GCA_003724115.2 of Anethum foeniculum. Taxonomy (NCBI): domain Eukaryota; kingdom Viridiplantae; phylum Streptophyta; class Magnoliopsida; order Apiales; family Apiaceae; genus Anethum; species Anethum foeniculum. Next base: position 8,673 of record PHNY01219469.1, read on the forward strand.
TGAAGCTAATAACAAAATCGAAGACATCCTAAGCGATCCAAACTGTACCAGCATCTTTGAAAGAAGCAACATCACAATTAACATTATCACATAAAATTTTTTGTTAGCCCAGTGTTCAGAAACTCCAATCGCATAAATTGAGATTAAATGAGCAACACCCCAGCTACTACGTGCTGGATACTAGTTATAGACATGCCAAAAATGTAAACCCACAAAAGATGAACAATATTTGATTGTGAAAGGTGGGCTCTTGCAATAATCATCACCATCCCATATTCGATACCGGCTTTCCAGATCCCCAAAAATATCAATAAAATCATTCCCGACAGACCCAACACCGAATAAACCCAAACATAACCAAATAAAAACATAACAAAACACCCTAAAAGGAGAGATAAAACAAACAATCTAAAAGGAGAGACACACAAATACCCAAAAAATTGGGTTTTATTGAAGGAAAATCAATGAATACGAGAAAACAAAGGGGTTGGGGCTTTCTATCGGAGAAAATCCAGTAGAAGCCCCTCGACTAACTTGAAAAAGGAAAAAAAAACTATTTGAAAGTTTTAGAACATTTTTATAATTGCAAATATTAGGGAATCATGTTTATAATTGCATCCTTAATTAGTATAATTAGTAGGGAGTTAAATCAGGTTTTAATGACACCTTCTATTTCATTTTATAACCTTTTAAAGAGTGTTCAAGTATCAATTACATTTTTCAAGTGATAATTGTCTATGTTATTGTATCTTTTAAATTTTGAAATTTGAACTTTTTTAATAAATTTGTTAGATATATTTATAAAGATTGACTGAAAATTTGAAAAATAATTAAATAAGGCAGTTTGATTGTAATAAAGCCTTAATTGAGTATGGTTTCAGACATTAATAAAAGCATTCATTTCATTATTAAATTTTAATAAGATCTTTTATGTTACATTTTCGAAATGGTTATTACATATTGAATTAAAATCTTATTCACTAGTTATGCATTGTAATTTTAAATGGTAGCATTTAGTGTTTTTTATTATAATTAGATGAGCACATTTAATTTTAAAATTCATTTTTAATATGATATATGATTCTTTAATTAAAAATTAAACAATACAACAGGGCGTGATTAAGTGGGTTGCACAAGTAGAAGGTCATCTTAAAGTAAATGCAGATGCATCATGGTATAAGGGGAGTCCAAACTATGGCATTGGCATGGTACTTCGAAACTATCACGGTGAGTTTTGCAGGGGCCGTACTATCAGAACAGAAGAGAAGGGGAAATCTCAGCGTACAAATCTGAATCTTGTGGCATCTTGGAGGCCATAAAATGGGTATTAGCACTTGCCGTCTCTAACATGGAAATCAAGAGTGACTCACTCATGCTAGTTCAAGCTCTTAAACGAAAGACGATGTATTATCTGGAAGTAGGGAACATTATACAGGAAATTTATATGATTCTTAAGGATAAGAATGATATCTCTATTTCTTTTATTAAAAAGCAGGCCAACAAGGTAGCCCATATGTTAGCTAGGGTGTCATGTGAGGTAAATAGCTTTAATGATTTCTCATCTCCTCCATTTTCAGTGTTGTAGAGTATTTTGTATGACGTTTTGAGGATTTAATGCAATTTCTTTGATTAAAATATTAAATTAGAAATTTGAATATATATATATATATA